>JAQFYM010000406.1:0-71106 GCA_034694785.1 Agrenia bidenticulata
TTCATAAATTGGCTTAGAAGCTTGAAATTTTTTATAAACCTGGCTCGGGCTATATGAAGTTGCACCTGTGAGTTTTCTGGATTAGATAACATTGATTGTGATAAGTTGATAACACTTGAGCTTGAGCTTGATTTACCTTTACTTTGTTCGAGTGTTTCAAGTTTTTTTGTACTCGTGAGATGCTTGATTAGGCCTCATATTCACTTGGGAACGTTCTGCATTGTTTCCCATATTAAGATTTAAAATCCTCGTTCGGTTCTCCATCAAAAGTGGAATCGATATTTTATAGAAACTAGGAATAACAGCTGACTTTAAAAATCTCCGTGTCGTTCCTGAGACAGTTTTTTTGAAAATGTTGTGGTATGGATTTGTAGATTTTGTTGACCTTAAATGAAACTTTTTTAACCTATATAAAGTAAATATGATCAATAATTGAAGTGGATAAAAGAAAGTATTTAGAAAGACATTAGCAAAGTACAAGATACTTGTCCCACACCACCACAACATTTGATAGAGAGAGGCAGAGAGAGAAATTCGATCGGGTGTAACAGTCTAAGAATATTTACACGGTTTAATAAAGGTGAAAGCTATCAGCTCCATCGGATTTGAGTTTATGACCTATGACCTTGTGACTTTAAGTGGGAAATTATGTTTAATTTTACAAGCTCTGAGGGGATCGTGTGATTTACAATTAGACTTAGCTGAAAAATCTTTTCATTTCTTGATAAGACATAAGATAAATAATTACGGAAAAAAAATTGAATTTCATTTCCCCATTCGCAACCCTTCTTAAAAATAAAATTTTATCATATTTTGATCAGATATCTTAACGTAAATTTAACAAGCTTTGTTTAAATCAAAACTAAAGAGCTTTATTATAATAACTTTTTTAAAAGGTTTAATTACTTATTTACTACCATTTAGATTTTCTAAATCCCTTTCAAATAACATAAGAACCATTAATTTTTTTAGTAATAAATAAAACTCTGGCAAGGAAACTTTGACTACATCATCTGAAATTTGCATATCCATTGACGACCTCCTTTCAAATCTTATCACCAAGTCGATTAGCCCTTTCACGGTTTTTATGCATACCAACTGCCATTTTATCCTTATCTATTTAAAAACATAGTTGGCATATACTCGTACGCACTTTAACTAAATTCAAGTCCTCAGAGTTTTAATTTAATTTTGCTGGAGTGACCAAGTCCGGATGGGAATCTCAACTCTCAACCTTAGTTATTTGGCGAGTAAGTGAGTCTCAAAAATTAGCTCTATTTTGTATAATTGCATATGAAAAAGCATAACGGGATATTGATATTATAATTGTCTCATAGAAACAAGGATAAAAAATGCTTAGAAATTCCACATGGATCCATCTCCGAATTCCATTCTCCTTCCGTCTAGCCCCTGACTTCAGGGCACATTTCTACTCTCATTTTCATTTTTGTTATTAACTGCGGTGGGATTCGTCACGTTCTTTGACACTTATTACAGCAACTCTCTGCCGGTTCGGAGTGTGTTTGCCATTTTATGTTTACCTGTTCTAATCTTTTTTCTCCATTGGGTTGCTTTAGTTCTTAAGGATGAGAAAAAGGCGGATTTCAAGCACACCATGAAGATGAACCTAATAGCATCATTGTCTATGAATCTGTTTTTCACTTGGTTGGCATTGTATCCTTCCAAAAAAGACAGGTACTGGTCTATTTTTTCAGACTCTTAAATTAGTATTTTAGGATGGAAGCATTTTTCTAAACTAATTCCGAGCCAGTAAGTGCCACTGCCAAGAGTTTGCATTGATTTAAAGTTTATTGCAGCATTAAGCATGAAAAATAGACTGTATTTTCAGTAAACTAGCAGTGAATTTATAGAATCAATAGAATCATGGCATTTATTACTACAGCACAAATGGGACTATTATCGCCAGTTAAATTTATTAAAGGGACATCAGTAAATAAAAATAAACGATAAATTCTATATACTATACGTAGCTCAATAAAACTCTGAAACTATACAAACCATTGACTTGCCAAATTTAGACTTTTATTATCTCATGGAATGATGAAAAAGCTACCCCATGGAATCTCCAATCTCTTGGGTTGATACTAAATTAGAAAATCTTGTGTACACTATGACAAATGAGGGCACCGACTGTTGTCCACCAATCTATCCCGGAGGTAGAACGGAAATAAATCCCATTATCCAAATTACAGTTATTAATTTTGCAACCTCTGCTTTTCGTGATTTGTACTGGAGGGTATCCATATGAAATATAAAGACATCCTTCCGGCTATTCCCTTCACACTTATCAAAGGGCCATTGTTTAGGGAAATGCGGGTGGTTGTCACTTTTGTCATCATCCTGTCCATTCACAATCTCCTGTGGGGTTCCCTCAATTGTAATTGGACAAGAGGCTACTGAAATTCCCCGATCTATCGATTTATCTTCGTTCATACATATCTAGAGAAAAATCTATTCCCCACAGCTTCGAAACGGCCAGTTTTAAGGACCTACTACTTTGCTATATCTAGGTGAATTATAAAGAACCAAAACCCATTGCCATAAGGGCTACTCCAATTTTCAACTACATCAGCTCCAAGCAACTACGAAGGACCTATAGACTTTACTAGATTTTTGTGCATTAAAAAATTGCCTAAATTTTCCTATTTTTCGCCAACTTTGTCGTAATTCCTTTTTGTCGTACTCCAATCTGTGATTCCTCATTCAGGGATGATTGACAGCTATCTTAATATTATTCACTTTAAATTTTACCATCCGTAAATTTTGAGAAAGTTCATGAAGCTGTCGGTTATCCTCCCTAAATAAAAAACTAAGTGAATTGACATATTTTATGTATTTCAGTTATGAGTTATCTAAGAAACCGACAGACATACAGACAGCCGGACAACCATGAACTCAAAAGCCATAATAATGAGCAGACTAAAGAGCATGTAAGAGCACAGAAGCAAAAGCTTTGATTGTTCGAAGAGAGAGAGGAGAAAAAAGTTGCGATCCGATAATAATTTGATGAGGATAAAATAAAAAGCAGGGTGGCTATAAAATCCGGGGAAAGGAGTAGACTGAGAATCATTCCTTGCCGGGTATTCCAGACCTTGGGACCGATTAGGGGATTAACGATCCAACGGACTTGGAAAACCATCAGCTCACCCACGCCACGCACTGCACAAAGTCTCAAAATTCTTAGAATCTCCCTCAAACACGAATACCTTTTCAGCTCCATTCAAATAAAATACAACTGTTTTTTATCCAGCGAGTTAGGGCTAATTAGCTGAGTTGTATTTGTGATTGGATTTTGTACGAAGGTTGAGGTGTCCATTTAAAGAGAAGATGATGGATTGACCTTATTAGTGAGAGTGTGAATAAATGTTAATAATATAATGCATCTCGTTTTAATAACAACCAACTCGGAGTTCCATTGATTCTGCTTCAAGACTTCAAGTGGAAGGGGAGGAATTTCTCCAGTTCAACTCGGAGACATCGGAGACCAAGCACGGGAGAAATGTCCGTCTTGGAATTGCAAAGTAAATATTTCCCAATTCAACCCAGAGGTTCCGAATTTATACTCAAATATCATTTCCGAGCATTTCAAAATCAACATTTAAATTAATTTTTTTTTAAGTACCTTACTGGAACAGTTAATAAAATCCAATTCATTTCAGGTACATTGATTTCAAGTAGCGCTACTGGAATTGCTACAGGAAATAATGACGGGACGACTGAGAAGCCGTTGGTTAATAAATTACGGGAGCCTCGTGACCTTTACAGCACAACGTCCCTCTTACACCCACCCAAGTGGCCTATCGAATGTCAGGTAAGCCTTTAAGACAGCCTCTCAATCAATTAAAAAACGGCAAATTCTTACTTTGATCAAATGTGTAGGTTATTTCTGAAAAAGTTCGCCACATCGAGACTGCACCTGCCAAACTGGAACCGTTCTATGTGAGTTCGAATTCCGAACCTCAGCCAAAACCCGTAGGGGAAGAGATGGGCACAGTCGTCTATGATTATCAGCCAAAACTTTCAGTAGATTATGTAAGTCTCCTCTGGTTTTGGTTAGCTGACAGCAATCTTTAGTTTTTGAGAACATGACAATGAGATGGTTGATTATAGTTTTGCCGTTCGTGTGTCGGAGGATCGGAGGTGGTAGAGATTTTTGAGAATGTGGACGCGAACTCACTTAAATTTGAGTCGAGATTTGAAAGTGGGAATCTGGCCAAGGCGATTAAAGTGACGAATGTCTACTACGAGCTTTACTTGAGACAAGACATGTACACTGACCGACATAGTCAGTGGTTCTACTTCAGAATTCAAAATAATAAGGACAACCTCTCATACAGGTAGATCTTGACTTTCATTTTATTATAGCAGAGGTGGTTCTGATTTCTGATCAAGGATGCTTTCTCAGCTTATTAGTTAATGACCCTCATAAAAATATCGTGTAGTTAAATTTGATGATATTTTCCCCAGGTTTTCCATTGTGAACTTCAACAAGCCGGACAGCCTTTATCGATATGGACTGAAGATTCTGATCTACTCTGAGAAGGAAGCCCAGGTGAATAAAGTCGGATGGGTCAGAGGGGGTCAGAACATTGCTTATTTCAAAAATGATGTTCCGTAAGTAATTCAGTACTTTTTAATATTTTTTTAGGACTACCCGTTTGATGCATTTTTAAATATTCAGGTCCGAAGAAAATGGTTCCCTCTACACTTTGACTTTCAACCTTAAATTTCGACATTGTAATGATACAATCTACCTAGCTCATTGCTATCCCTACACATACACTAAGCTTCAGAACTACCTTCATATTATCGAGGTAAGGACATTTTAATATTTAAACTCCCGTTTAGAAGCCAGGTAAATTTAGAAGGCGGATCTTATTGAATCTACTCAGGGACTTCTGTTGGATTTAGAAAATCAATGTGCATGTGTCATGCAGTCATAGTCATTATCCCCATCCCAATTTAGATCGCAATATTGACCCTTTGGACCTTTGAGTAGTCCAATCCGCTCTTAATTAGATCTAAAAAAGATTGTTACGGCTAACTTTTACTCAATAAACGAGAACTAATGGTGTTAATCTAATCCTCTGAGCTGGGACCAGTGGGGCATCGTTTTATGTTTTCCGTTAATCACAGTCCCTATAAATAAATTCCCCGTGTTTCAGTTCTATTTTATTCAAGGTAACGAAAGGAAATAAAATGTGAGAGGTATTGAGTGCCGAACTCACACTGATTTCACAAACTCTATTAGACAAATGATATCGTGACTGGTTGATATGAATTGAACCAATATGAATCAATTTCCCCATCACTCATCTCTAGAATGCTAGGAACTAAATACACTGAGTTCGGAAATTCTGGAAGCTCCAATATTACTGAATCAGACCTCGATGTATGGTCACTATGTATTTAGTACATATTCTATTTAAAAAGTATCTTAGATTCTAGAATATCCAACTGCTCTTTTATTGGATACGGAACTATGTGTATCGAACGATCAGTTCAGGGGTTCAGACAGTTCATGATGCACAAAATAAATACGCTTGTAGTTTTTTTAACTCAAACTTTCAAATTACATTTCGAAACTCAATTGTCTTGAATAAAGTATTGTGTTTAACTGCTGGCATAAATTTGCTATGCTTTTATGAATTGTCCCTGTCGGCTTGAAATCTATAGCATGAACGAATAATATCGATACGAATAGTATGAGCTGCCATTATTAATATTTGATTCTGGATATTTTACAGGAGGACAGTTTCAAGTCACAGTTGTTGACAGTTCGCCTCCTGTGCCGGTCATTGGCAGGGAACAACGTGTACATCTTGACAATAACCTCTCCTGACAATTACCAAGAAGAGAATACAAAGGTGAGCATGACAAATTGCCTTTGCTTAGAGAAATATTATTATTCACCCCCATTTGCATTTCCGTCAGCGAGATTGCAAAAGTAAATCATATTTTTATACAAACCTCAGTCCCTTCAAAAGAATAGAAAGCCAGAGCAATTTGTCATCGTCCTACTGTGTGCATACCAACACCTTCGACTTGACAAATTTCTTTACACCAGAGAGAAACTTGTGTCTACTTAATCGACTTATCGACTTTATAAAATACAGGTTAAAAAATATTTTGGTTTTTGCATAAAGAAACCAGCAGTGGTTATCTCGGCTCGTGTTCACCCTGGGGAGACGCAATCGTCGTACATGATGAAGGGGATCATTGACTTCCTCACGAGCAACTGTTCACAAGCACGGGTTCGATTCCTCTACAAGTTTTTCAAATTAATGCTCATCTAGTATTTCCATTCCTTGGAACTCCTCTCTTCCGTTTCTCTCCTTGGTGGCATGACCAAGTAACATGAAGGAAACTTTATGATAGGTTGACAAGTGGGTATGGTTTGTGCATGCAGGAATTACGGGATCGATTCATCTTCAAATTGATACCGATGCTAAACCCTGATGGAGTGATTGTGGGGAACTCCCGGTGTTGTCTCCTCGGTCAGGACTTGAATAGGCAGTATCGAACGGTGCTGAGGGAGGCGTTTCCGCAGATATACCACACAAAGGTTATGCTCCGTCGGCTCGTGGAAGACCACGGCGTCTTCTTGTACTGTGATATACACGGCCATTCCAGGAGGAACAATGTTTTCATTTATGGATGTGAGAATCGAAAGTTCCCCGAAAAGAAACTTGTGGAGCAGATCTTCCCTTTAATGATGTACAAGAATGCAACTGATAAGGTCATTTGAACCTCAGTAATTAGTTAGTACACAATCAGAGCGTCTCAAGAATCAAGGGGACCCTTGACACTTGATAAATACCATTGACGGGCGTTTTGGGTGCCGTATTTTGAGTTGGGAAAGACACTATAATAAATAATAAAGACAAAACAATCAATCAGTCAATCAGCCCCCACCCACCTAATTATGACATAAGGGCGCAAATTCGACTGCCCCTTTTGGAATGAGAATGCCTTGCACCCATGTGCCCTCAGGGGAATAGGACGTAGGCATTTTTGCCCGTCTGTCTGTGCCCTCTTCTATGCAGCTTGCCAAAAATATTAATAATGTTTGATGAGTTAAAAACTTTTGGAATTTTTGTAGTTCTCGTTCCAAAACTGTAAATTCCGGGTGCAGAAAAATAAAGAAGGGACTGGTCGAGTGTTTGCATGGACCTTAGGGATTGTCAATAGGTATAAAGTAATCGATTTTAGTATTTCATATGAGTCTTAATTAAAAAAAATACATCTTCTGTAGTTTTACACTGGAGATCTCCCTAGGAGGATCGACAATGCCATCGAGGCAGTATACGCACTTTAATACTGCTGATTACGAAGCGGTCGGGAGGCACTTTTGTGAAACGCTTATGGACTTTTCTGACCCTAGTCCCCCTAAGGTGCAATGCAATTAATTTTTTTAACTAAATAATCCTTGCTCAAGTATTTTAAATTTTACGCACTAACATACAGGAAAGGCTACGAGAAAGAATATTACTCAAACTTATGGAAGGAGGCTCTAGTGCAGATGAGCCAATAACTGTCCCACTCACCGACTACTCAAGGTTCGATCATAGCTAACTCAACAATATAATGAGTTGTCAAAATATTTTCAAAACCCATTCTGTGATTTCATGACCAGCCTTTCCCACAGTGAGTCAGAAGGATCCTGTGAGGAAGCAGAGGTCGAGGCAAAGGATAATAACATCCCTATCAAACGCCAACTCTCATTTCGGACGGCCAAGAAAAAGGCGAGGCTACCACTGCCTGTGAAAGTGGACCCGAGACCCGCACTCAGTTTAAATAAGGCCTCCGTCGAGTTGATTAGAATCGGTCAGAAACAGCGAAAAGTAGAGGACTCCCCATATGAATTTACACTGAGCAAAGAGTTGGCCCTTTTTAAGCGATTGACAAAATTCAGAAGGAAACCTCGCGTGAGTGAGAGAATCGTTCCGTTTAATGACCGTGATGTCAATCCACTTGGTCACCTCCAGTCACCAAAATGTAATGAAACTCAATCGTTCCCAAAATTCAAATTTTATCGATTTTATTCGAGAGATTCGTAATAAATAATAATCTAGGTACGAGTATCTTATTTGACGATCCGTTCAATCCACCCGGTGCCTTTCCAAAACGGAAAAGCCAAAATGACGAAAGGATGGAAGCTGGTGACCATTCCAATACTGAAGACGAATGCGACGAATATGATGCAGCGATTAGGAACGAAAATTACGTGCAAGATTATGAGATCAACACTGAAACCATTACTACTCATACTACTGAACTCGTTAACGAACTGTCAATGCTTCTCATCTCTCCTCACTCAAAGAAGTAGTAAATTCATTTCAAATTCCCTAACAATTCTTTTCAAGTGTTTTTCAAAATGTGCGGCTCTATTTATTTCTAGACTTCCGTCGGACATTGTCCCCGTCCCGGTTCAGTTCCCCGACAAAGCACCAATAACCTTTGCTCCATTCATACCAAAATTACCTCAAGGTAAGCCCTTGAGGTCCTTTTATTCCATGGACTTAGATGACAAGGTGGGGAAAGAAGTTTCGGAAAAATCCCCCAAATCTCAGAAGCTATCCAATTCTTCTCAGACGATTAGAAGGGCTAGTCTTACCATCTCTACCTCGACGGGGGAACGGAGGCAGTTCCAAGTAAAAAGTATTCATCAAAATCACACTAGGAAATCAAGTACTACAGAAGGGTACCATAAGCCGGCCAAGTCCGGGTCAGTGTCTCAAAGAAGAATTTCATGGAGTGAAACTGGAGATGGAAATCAGAAAGCTGGGCAATTGTCTGCAGGTCCTTCGAACGTTTTGAACCCAGCAGGGAGCTCTGGAGGAGCCGACAAGATTTTTAAGAAGTCCAAGTCTTTGAACTTGAGTGATAAGGGGGATGCAGTGACTCCTGGTACTGCCAATATCGGAGGAAGTAGCTACAACCTAAGTCGAAGTCAGAGTGTAAAGCAGTGGAAAGGAGAAATCCAGGAGGGGAGTGATCTCCATGTCTTGAGCAAGAAGAAGAGGTCAAAGCTCAAGAGATTTAAGTCTAAGAAAATCGGCGTCTCTCCATGATTTTTGTTACTCGAAAGAAAACAGGGATTTTAGACATTTTCAGCTCACTTCCATTGATTTTAGGTCTGCAAGTCTATGGCCATATCTCAAAGGTGCAGGTAAAATCTGGTAGGCTAGATTTAATGGTAAATTTGTTTTTGTATGCTGTTGTCATATAGTAGGAAAAAATCTCAATAAATGTATGCCGTCGAATCGAATATAAATTATCCTCTTGTCGCTCAATTTATTTAATTGTAATTAGAGGAAAGAATTTGATTCCACGGCCACGGCATTTGAATCGTGCGTGTAATCAACCAAATTTAAAAAAAAAAATTAAAAATTCTGACAATTTTTTGTGTGTTTTAGTTAAGCTGAAATCTTGGATGATAAAGTTCAAGAACTTTGTCTTCAACTTTTCTGAGTTTCATCTTGTACGTATGATTGATGAAAATGACACGTTTCTGTCCAGGGGGTTTCTTGAGATAATTTTTAAATCGATTATCAGAATTTTTTTGTGATATCGTTTGTTTATTTAAAGAAGAATTAAGAAGAAAATGTTTAACTTTATTTTGAAAGATTTTAATGATATGTTTGTATGAAAAATATTTGATTGGGGAATAGTATAGACTGGAACTAGTGAAGCTCAGTTTTCCAATCGGGGGTATTTCCAATCCGGGTATTAAGACAATCTGTATATCTCTCCCATTTTACGAATTTCAGGAAAACCCACTTGGTCATTGAACATTGAGAATTTTTGGTGTATTTTACTTGTAATCGTTTATCAATATTTACTAACAATTTTGTACAAAATCAGATGTTGTGCAACAGAAAGCTTTCAAATGCTAAAATCTGAATATGCACCATCGGCATTGCATTGGCATATTTTCAAAATTTCCGAATTCTAGCTGCTCAAGAACTAATGTGTAGGCATACCAAAATATGACTGCATATATATTTAGAATAATTGGCTGGACGGCCGACAGTGAAGATATGAGAACCACAATTTCTCTTAAAGCTAACATCGTATCATGAATAGCAATCTACTGTAGGCGTATGTCAAATTTGTTAACACAATATATTTCTATTTGATTAGAATATGTAATTATGGTTGGGACTCGACAATTTTAAAATCTTCTAATGTTGAGCCAATTTTTAGCTAATTCCAGCATCTTCGATATATGGCTCAAAAGTTTATGGTCAATGAAACATGGATTAGCAAAAACTATAATTCTTTAATAAGTACGCACAAGGCACAACAATGATAGCGTTAGAGAGTTCAGTAATTTGAAAGTCGACAATAAACACATACGCTTACCAGTTGATAGTATAATAATAATTAGAATCTGACATGCTCCTCCATAAGTTTTGACATTTTAGTCCCTGTAGGTTTATTCAAAACTTAACCTTTCTATGCTAGCAAGGCTAGCAAGTTGTCCTCGTCTGCACAGAAAAACCGTCTTGTCAAGACGATAATTTACTGCCTGAAAACTGTGACTGAAGTCGATTTTGAGAACCAAAATCTTTAGAATGACGACCCCGGCGATGTTTAAAGCGATAGACGCATTTGCCAATGTTTTCCAGCGTTTTGGAAAGCCTCCGATTCAATGGAACAGAGGTCGAAAGGAGTTCTTTGTTACTAAAACACTAAGTGCGGGTTCATTGATTTGGCACTTTAATGTTTTCGGAATTCTCATGTGTCTCAACGGGAGCTGCTCCCTGTCAGTTTTGGGGACGCAATTATTTCGACAAGAGATGACGATGCCCGTGTGGAAAATTTTAGTCATATTAATATTTACACTATTGGAAGGATTTTCCATCGGAGTTTCTTTTGTCCTAGCGTTTCAATCTGAAACGCTGATGACGTTTTACAATCAACTGGCCGATTTGGAGAAAGTCGTACCAAAAGGTTTGTAGCAATACAATTTAATTCATTTTCGTTTCGAATTGATGACAATAAAACCAATTAAAAAGCTTTAAAAATATTCGAATGAAGTAAATAATTACTAATTACAATAAAATAACTTTGAATTTCCTATTAGCGAGTAAATCGCAAAAAAACGGCGGAGCCAAAGAAAAGCGGGACGCAATCGGATTCGTCTTGATGTTATTAGTCTACCTTTTTGCATTCTACCCGGTAATGTTACTCGGCTTAGTAGTCTACGATCTCGAGCCTGTTTACAACTTTTGCAATGAGCTGCTTCCCAAGGCAATCCTTGACCCCGGGACAGTTTACTACTTGCCTCTGTTGGTCTTTCGATTCATTGTCACATTCCTCAGTGTTTATGAAGGCTGTCGGCTATTTCCTTTGGTCTTCATCCTGGCTGTAACTGTGTGCCGAACTTGTCACCATATCATCGATCAATTAAAAGCTGCCACATCCCTCTCCGAGTCCATTGATAACATCAAGTTGTACAGACAGTTGGAGCTGATAATGAAAGTAGGGGAGAACATTAATCAAGTCCTCCTTGCTATACTTTTGGGCTCAGGCTTGTGCTTAAGCGTCGGATTTAATTATGCCACCTTAAGAATGTACGATACCCTGCCCTCGATGGTCTACCCGTATTTCCCTTCCGTCTCCTGTTTCATTCCCTTGATAATTCACTGCCTGGTTCCATTTGCCATAAAAATTCATGCAGAGGGGAAGGTACTCGTGAGAAGGCAGTGGGGACATGAGCTGGCAGAGTTCGAGTCACCGAGAAGTCGTCGCTACATTATTGCAAAAGTCAGATCTATTCGAATCATCCGGCTTTACTGTGGCATTGCTGGCTATCGACTGTTCCCTATGGAGAGGCCTTTTAAAATGCGCTACTATGAAGCAATACTGACTTTTACAGTGAACGCATTGCTTTCATAAAACCTGAGAGTTTGGTAGCTGATTTGGAATTTTACTTTATACTTGTTGTTTCATAAATAGTATAATTCTTAACAAAAAATTAATTCTCGTTTTTATTTTTGGTAATTTCAGCAAGTAACTTTATATTGCAAATTTGATAAGGGTAGTTAATATTAGCTCGATAATTTGAAGCAGTCGAAACTAGAAATAAATCCAGGAGGGGAGTCATTGACCTCCTTGTCTTTAGCAAGAAGAACCAAGTCCAAGATCAAGAAATTGAAGTCAAAGGAAATCTGCGTCCCTCTATGATTTTTATTACTTGAAAAATAATTGGGCTTTCAGACTTTCATTGATTTTAGTCCACAAAACTAGGATCATGCCTCAAAGGCTAAGCTAACATCTAGTACGGTCAACGTCAACGGTGGATTTTGACGGTAAATTTTTTTTGTATTAAATTGTGCACTATAATTTATAAGCAGAGAAAAAACCTCAATAGATGTATGGCCACGAATATAAATCTTCCTCATGTCCTCAATATTTATGAATTTTATGGTTTTTTAATCCGGCCGGATAATCAATAAAAAATAAAATTCGAGAACAACATTCCGATAATTTGTTGGGTGTTTTCATAATATAATATCATTTCACATATTCAAGAATATTATTCAAATCCAATATCTATTAAAATTATTTACAGTATGCAAATCAAAATATCCTTCATGTACGTAAGGCTTTATGATCTGCATGTGCAACTGCACAAAGATGTAAAACGTTCAAAGGAGCAAAGAACCTACCTCCAAAACTTTCCCTACGTTAGATCAGCAAGAGGTTCAGTAAACTCTCAACATACACCACAGAGTGACCAGTCACCATAGTCACAATGCAATGTCACGATATCCAAAGTACTTCTCTAATCTCATCTCACTAGAAAATAGTGCAGTGTCTCCCCTCAGTTAGTCCTTTCTTTCCAATTAATTATCAAATTATTCGGTATAATAAAATCTGGCGGGATTTTAATTCCATTTTATATTTGAAGACTATTAAACGGATTGATCTCAGCATTTGCAGAGCAGAGAGAGTTTGTTATTAAAGTAAATTAAAACGTTCAGTAATTTATCAAATCTCGTCATTTACAGAGACGATTTCATTTCATTGGTACGAATATTAATCATCTCATTTTGCAATACTAGATCATTCAAATTTGAAACTTTTGCCTCTCTGTCTCTGTCGTCTTTTTGTTTTCATTTCAAAGTAAATTTTGAATTAGGTGAGTCTTTTGTTTGAGAGGACCGAAAGGCTATTCTTATTCTTAATTTGATCGTCCTAAAATATGTATATTTTTCGAAATACAGAAGATGAGCAACGCTGAGAGTATCTTGATAGCAAATGGGATGGGAGGAGACGATGAGACGAAAAAGAACGGCAACACCAGCGTAGAACAATCGTGTAATTTCCGTGACCCCCACCCAAAGAGATGGATTTTTTCAGAGGAGGAATTGGAAAACAGCCCCAGTCGTCGGTGTGGAATGAGTCCGACCAATGAACTGGAGGAACGTCGAAAAGTGGCCAGATTCATTCGAGATCTCGGGAAGAAGCTCCACCTCCCTCAATTATGTATCAACACCGGGACGATGTTCATGCACCGCTTCTTCAGCGTCCATTCATTCACCGATTTCCCCAAGTACGATATCGGGATGGTGGCCATCTTCCTTGCCTCCAAGGTCGAAGATAATCCTCGTCCGTTAGTCAAAATCATCACTATCACTCAACAGCTGCTTAATCCCAAGAATCCCGCCTTGGACGTAGATTCGTGGACATTTGAAGCACGGGTAGAAGCTGTCATTACACTTGAAAGCATTTTGCTCCAGACAGTTGGGTGGGACATCCATGTCCAACACGTTCACACTTACGTCGCAGAATGGTGCATCCTGTTCAAGGTCAGTAAAGAGGTTTCCAGGCAGGCTTATCGCTGGGCGACTACCACCCTTATGATGACCACCTTGTGGCTCCGATACCGGCCGTCTTTTGTCGCTTGTGTTTGTATCCATGTAGCATCATCGGTTCTAGGATGGAAAATACCGAATGGTCATGAGGGGAATAAATGGTGGATGCATTTGGATTTGGATAAGGATTTCAAGGAGGAGGACTTGGAGATTGTCGCGGAGGTCTTATTAAACTATGAATTTAGTATGTAGTGTTTAGCTTTCCGGTAGTTACTTAGTTTTGCACCAGACCACAAAAGTACAAAAAAGAAGTTGTGGATTGTAGAAATATTTTTAAAGGTTTTGAACTATTTTGAAGCCGTCCTGCTGCCCCTGTGGATGAATTGAAATGGTGAACCACTCTTAAGTCTTGAAATTTAAATCTTAACGAATGAATTAATTTAGTAAGAGGGGCCACAGTAGTATTGTTGCTTTAGATGTATATTGTACTCGATTAAAGGAAGAAATTATCCCAATTACATGTGTAGTTAAAGTACGAGTAATAAAAATTGACCGCGTTACCCTGTCGCCGTCGCAATAAAGTTCTAAGCTATCGTGTTGAAACACTAATAATCAATTTGTCTATAAGATAAGATAATGTGTCACATAAAAAGAGAAGTGTTCCATATTAATGTTGTTCAGTTGCTTGGGTTGGTGTCGAGAATTAGAGGTTTTTAAAGCCATCCTTAAGTTCGTTTTGAAAGTTCCCCAGAGGATCATTCACATTTTTATTCTATCATCTCTCAAATGCAAAAAGTGCTTTCAATAAACCTTTCATAACCTAGCGACTAGCGTTCTCTCATGTCATACTGAACCAACGTAATCGTAAATCCAGAGTCAAAGGTTCTGAGTTCTGACTTGTGTAGCAGTATGAAAATATGATACAACGGATACAACTTTAGTTTTGAACGATAGGTAATATTTATTCATAGACAAAAAACGTTGAACGAAGTTAAAAAAATCTCCAACTTGCAATCAAAGTTGTGAAATCCAAAAGTCAAACTTTCAAGTGCTTTAATGCAAATGTGGATAGTTTGTTTGCGTTCTATAATTAACAATAAATTATCGACGTATTTTATTATGCGTATGATTTCCACTAACTATCAAGTAGAAAATACGGACGTATTTTATATTTTTATCGACCCCAACTATTATAATACAGGTATTGCAATAAATTCACAATTTGGATTTGACTAGATTATCTGTCGTAGTTTTCGTAATAGAAGTCATATTTCGCAAAAAACGAATACCTTAACATTGGCCTTGATCAGTGTTCACAGGGTTCGGGAATTATTTTGATCCCAAGCAACAAGAAGCGCTTGTGTACATAAAATCCTTGAGCTCATAACTAGTCATAAGTCATAACTAACTAGAACTAAGGATCAAAATTTAATCGTCAGAATACGGTCACACAATTTTTGTGCTTAGAACCAAAAGTGAGGAAATTACATTAATTTTTTCTTGGTGGCCGTATACCTCTCCATATACTGAAAACAAAAGGAGATTCAATTAGTTATTAAATTCAAAGTTTATACAGAACACTTAGTTTGGTAATTACGCTCTCGTATCCTTCCAGTTCGTCCAATTTTTTGGGGTCAAAGAGATTCCCTTCTAAACTTAAAAGAGCAACTTGGGAATCTGACAGAATTTCTTTAGGAAAGCTTTCCAACGTTAGACAATTTTCTTGGAGCCTAAGCGTTTTCATACTGGGACATTTTGCGAGGTCCTTGCTCAGTCTTTTCAACTATAAAACATAAAAGTAAAGAGTTATAATATAGAGAACGAAAAAAATATATATTTAATTTAAATGAAACATCGCAATTAATATTCTGATAATGATGGTTACCTGATTTTGATTCAGAATAAGCTCAATAACCTGTAGACCGCCGACTCCATCAGGCACTTCCGTAATTCGGTTTTTACTCAAATCTAAAACGCTTAGGAATTTCAAAGTGGTAAAGACGGTTGGAAAGGCTGTAATTCCATTCCCACTAGAATAAAAAAATCCCAGTTCAACCCACGTCCAACACACTTAAATAATATCAACTGACCTTAAGTTCACGTCTCGAAGTTTCTGTAATTTTTGAACGGACGCTGGGACCTGAGAAATTCTATTTGAGGCCAAATTAAGCGTTTCCAGCTTGACAAGCTGGCCAATTTGGTCCGGAATGATTTCTGTCCAAACACAAACAACCAATTAAATAGTATGTACAAAGTCATTCATTGTGGATTGTAATTCAGCATAGGGATAGTTTATTGACATACCGATCTGATTGAAATTAAGATTAAGGAGCTTTAAATTAGTGAAGGCTCCGATATTCTGGGGAATCCCGGTAATTTTATTTTCTGACAAGTCTACACTCCTCAGAACCCCGACAACTCTCACCAACTCGGGAGGGAACTGTAATTGAAATATAAAATTAACCTTTAATTATAATAATAATAAATAATTGAAATGAAATGTCAAATCTCAACATACTTCATGAAGTTTGGACTTGGAGAGGTGAAAAACCCCTGTTTTCTGGGCTGTTTCTACATGTTGCTTCAGGCCTTGGTTTCCCATTGAGAAGAGGGAAGTTTTTGGAGATCGAAAGATCGATTTCCTAATTTATTTAGGATGTGGAAAAATTAATTTAATTAGTGTAAATATCTGTATTTGTAAATAAATATATGAGTATAAATATTTATTTGCTGCAGTAGAGAGAAGTCATAAAGTAAACCAAGGGCGAGTGTGGATTTCTCTTAAAAAGACATGCGTTCCATTTTTTATGTACAAAATAGCCCACCAAGTTTAATACCTTTTAGAACCAATGGCCATGTGCACTTTAAATGCTTATCCAACAATTCTGAACTTATCAGAATTTTTAAATATAAGTAAATCAACTTAAACACCCCCGACGGAACCGGAACTATTAGAAAAATTGTGTAAGTATTACCTGGTACTGCTATTACGCTTATCCCCCATTATTTTGAATCCAGACGAATCCAGAGGCCACAGCTTTGCCAGTGCAGTATGAATTTAAATTAATTGAGGAATGGAAACTGTGGTCAGTAATTAGCTAAACGAATGAATATTTTATTTGAAGGTGTTCTCAGCGTCCATTTTCTAGTATCCTGATCAACCACTGCACACTGGTAGAAAGAGAGTATAGGGGTGAGGACGAGGTCACAGGAAAAGTAATTGTCCACCACCGGTGTTGTTGAAGTCAAGGAAGTAAAGATGGATAAGAAATTGAAGAAGAGGAAAGAGAAGTCGGTGGGGGACAGTAAAGGTCAGCCGGCTAGACGGAACTTGTCTCAGGAGTCGGAGGAGCTAGCAGCGAAGGACGAGAGGTTCGCCCATGTTCTCAAGAATCCGATTTATCGTGGTGTTCCCAAGAAGGAGAAGAAAATCGACATTGATAAGCGATTTCAGTCCATGTTTCACGTAAGTTTATAAAAGTCTAAAAGCACTGAGAATTTTGAAACATATATTTAAATTAAACCTGTCGGTGCTGGTTATCGGGATTTAAAATTTTGAAATTGAAAAATCAACGAAAATCACGCTAGCAACAATCTTAACTAAATAAGTTTCCATGTATTCTTATAAAAATGCTGTTTTATTGAATTCTTATAATAATATTCCACAAAAAATATCGGAAAATTCAGAACGTGGATTACATTTCAGGATGACCATTTCAAGCTCAAGTATAAAGTGGACAAGCGGGGTCGACCTATCGATACAACGACTGATGAGAATTTGATGAAATATTACAACTTAGTAGAAGACGAGGATAATGAAGATTCAGAAGAGGAGAAGCCTGAAATCAAGGAGGAGGTCCTCTCTGAAGACGGTGAAGGGTCATCGACGGAAGACGTCGATGTTGACAATGCAGAAATACAAAAACCCTCTAAAGGAGCTTTGTCTGCTGAGATTAAGAAGAAGTTACATGACGCAGAAATAGATTATGCTAGAGGGGAAGGGGACTTTGTGTCAGAAGAGTCGTCTGACGAAGGCTCCTCTTCCGAGGCTGAGGATCAATCCGATGTTGAGCATGGTATTCTAAACAATGTTCAATTGTTAATATTTCAGTGAAATATAGTCGGGTAGTTTTTAATGTTGTCCAGGAATTAATAGTTCGGGTTGTGTGTTGTGTCAATTGTGTGTAGAATGGGGAGAAATGGACCAGGAAGCGACGAGAACGGAAGAATCGACCAAACGTTTAGCTCTTTGCAATATGGACTGGGATCGACTTAAGGCCGTTGATCTAATGGTGTTATTCACATCTTTCCTTCCTGCTGGTGGAGTCCTTAAATCAGTCTCGGTAGAATTTGTTTATTAAAAATTGATGACATTGATGTTATGTTTATCCATCGCTACTTTACTTAATGCGGAATGACTGATGTTTTTCTTTCAGATCTATGTATCAGAATTTGGAAAGCAAAGAATGGCCGAGGAAGAACTACAAGGTCCTTTAGAATTAAAGGAGTTCAAACAAGAAATAGACTCTGATGATGATGAGGACCAAGTGGTCGATTATGGGGGCAGTGATCCCGAGGACGAAGACGAAGGTTCTGCTTATCATCGAGAAAAGCTCCGAAAATACCAACTCAACCGGCTGAAGTACGTGACAGAAAAAAGAGCCACTCGTTACTTATTAATTTAGAACATGAGATTAACTGGAGGCAATAAATTTTATTTTAGGTATTTTTATGCTACTCTGGAATTCGATTCAAAGGAAACAGCAGAAGCAGTATATAGTGAGTGCGATGGTAGGGAATATGAATCAAGTGCTGCTAAAATAGACTTGAGATTTATTCCGGACGACATGACGTTTGATGATGTAAGTATGCTAAAGTAATGATCGAAAGTTACATGCGTTTTAAAACGCCCTCATTTATTATATCTTTCTTTGTTGGATTTAGAAACCAAATGACCGATGTGACACTCTTCCTGAGTCTGGAAAATACCGACCTAAGTTCTTTACTACCACAGCTTTACAGCAGGTTAAGGTAAGGAATCTTAGTTTTGCATCTGCGTCCTGCGATAAAATTAAATCCATTTTAGTAGACTTTCAAAACTTACATCTTTAAGGTTGACTGTACTTGGGACGAAACGGATCCTTCAAGAAAGGACATGATCGATAGAATTTTCAATTCCAACGAAAAAGTGGACGACGAAGACATCAAAGCATACTTAGCATCATCTTCTGAATCTGAGGGAGAAGAACAGGCCGATCCTGATGGTAGAACAGATTTTAATGTATCACGTAAATTAATTAAAGATATAGCATTCAAGATTAGAATATTTATGTTCAATATGATAGACGAAAACGATAACGTGCAATCAGTGTCAGTTTCAAATGCCGACCCAATAGCAAAGTATCGGGCGTTACTAGACTCAATTGATCAAACAGAGAAGAAAAAGAAAGACAAAGACGTAGAGCTTGAAATAACATGGGGTGTCGGCCTAAAGAAAAAGACGGAGGATTTAGTCAAAAAGAAACTGGAAGAAAAGGACGAAATTGGCATGACACCTTGGGAACAGCAACTAGCGAAGCAGAAGGAAAAACGAAAGCTGAAAAAAGTGGCTAAGAAGAAGACTGGATCTGATAATGAAACAAATAGCGAAAGTTCAGATTCAGAAGAAGATGATCAACCTTTTAGTGACGATGATGTCGATGTGGATATGGATGACCCATTTTTCCAAGATGAAATGAGAAATAATGAAGTGTTCAAGAATAGCAAAAAGCCGCCTAAGAAAGTTTCCAAGGACAAAAAGGTAGAAAATAATGAAGATGACGGCAATCCAAAATCAAATGTAAGTATTTCTACCATTGCCACGCCATATTGTATTAAGCTAAATGTAGCAACAGCTAATATCATATTATGGCTTATGTTATCCTAGGCGGAATTGGAACTCCTCTTGATGGACGACCAGGAGCACAAAAATCATTTTAATTTAAAGAGAATCATCGACGACGAGAATGATAGCAAGTCCAAGAAAAAGAGAAAGTTCAAGAAAGCTAAGAAGGACAAAACGATTAAGCCGGAGTTAAAAGATGATTTTAATATCAACGTTGGGGACGACAGGTTCTCAGCCTTGTTCACATCTCATCACTTCAACATTGATCCGTCAGATCCGAATTTTAAGAAAACTAATGCAATGGAAGTAATCATCGGGGAAAAGCAGAAGAGGCGAACAACAGGGCAGTTAAATGAAATCCCAGGTAAATTAAGAAAGACGACAGAAACATCTGAAGTACAGCATTCCCAACAATCTGCGACTAAAAAGGCAGAGCTTTCATACCTTGTAAAATCAATTAAGAGAAATACCCTCAACATGAAAAAGGGAAAACAAAAACGATCCAAAAGTTAATGATTTAACGTATAGGTTACTATTATTTTGATATCAAACAATCCGACGTCAGGTTAACTTCATATCCCTTCCTATCTATCTAAGCTGTCTACATGGCGAGTTTACTTGTCCCGAAAAATAAATACCTACATACTTTGACAACTCAATAACTTATTCGGTAATTGTGTCATAGGCAACCTCTCACAGCATAAGCCGATGAATATATTGAATAATTTTATTTGCACATGAACCATGATAAGTATGATAACAAATAACAAAATGTAGATTAATTACTTTTTAACACTAAATACGAATAACTAATTAGACCAGAGGACACTGAGTAATTCTATTTAATCCTAAGTAGCAAAACATGTCCACCAATGTTAACAAACACTAATAGCAATTGATTTCATAACAAGGATTGATAATATTTTAAATGTTTTGTATTCGAAAAGCGGTTGCTTGTTGGGCTGGTAATTGGTATGAGGTGACTTGGCTTTTGGTGAACCGTTACCGTTGGGGCTTGGTAATAAAAATCTCATTTGATAATTTAACGATGCTTTTCAGAACATCACTTGAGCCAGAGTTTTAGTCTTAAAGCGTCTACTCCGTTGAGGTAGTAGCGGAATAAGCGTTTGTCACGTACAAAACCTAAATTCTCGTACAGTCGTAATGCAGACTTGTTCGTTATTTCTGTTTCTAATACTATCTGCAAATGTGAATCCAATAAACCCAACAATATCAACTATGAATTACTAAATTCCACAGATTATGTACAAACATTTATTTCAATCTTGGTTTGGACTACTTACTTCATCGGCGTCTTCCGCAGCCATCGCTCTAATTGATTTAAGTACTAGATTCGATCCTGTTCAACATCAAAATTAAAACATTTAGTATTAAAAAGAACTGGGCTCAGTCAGAGTCGGTCACGAAGCAATTAATGGCCTATTCGATATATTCCAAAGAGTTCCAGACTATTTTGAAAATATCGATGGGGGTCTTGATAAGAGACATACCTATTTTTTTTCTCCGATAGTTCTCATCCACGGCCAGCATGGCGATATACCCCCGTTTGTTAATTTGCTTATGTACGTCTAATTTACAGACGATAGCCCCGACCATTCGATCTTCGTCCATGGCGAGAAAGCAGAGCTTGGGCCAATTGTGAATGAAGTAGCGGTAGGTGTAGACCGAGTAGGGCTCAGATAAGTCCTTTTGAATCAGCTTCATTATACTTGGCATCTGCATCTCAGACTCGTAGCTCATGTACCGAATCCCATACTCGTCCGGATCGGGATCCACGGCCGATCCCAACATCCTCTGCAAATTGCCACAACCACAAGTTACAATTACAAGTAATTACTATTTCCAATTTCACAAGAGCACAACAATATTTACAGTAGAATAAATACCTTGAGTGTTTGGCTACTGTCTTGTAGAAGGTCATCCAGGGTGACCACGGTGACGGACCTGACCACGGATCGCCAAAGAACGAAGGGGGTGTTGAAAAATAAAATTAATAATAAAATTTCAAGTTCTTGCGCATTTCAGCTGGTACGACCGCATGTGTGAGTCTCCCCCGCCAAACTCTCCTTCATTCCTTGGATGTTCTTTCATTGAGCACCGTCCTTTTTAAATACACACTGGTCGGGTGAGTCGGGTCTTTCGGTAAGTTTCATCGAAAAGTGATATTACAAAGTGTGTCAGTACTCGGAAAGGCCAGCCCGTTTCAGTCCATAATACATGTGGCATCTGTAACGGCACCGTTCAATTTTAAGGTACTTCACCGGTCCAATCTCTATATTCTGATTTCTTATATATTCTTATATATATATATATATTGTGAGTTTCGAAACTTTCAAATCCTAGTATTATTAAAAAAATAGCAAGTAACTAATTTATTGATGTAGAATTATTTGTTTTGCTTGTAGATTAATAGTTTGGATTTTGGAAGCTAAGGAGTGAGCCACGACTTGAGTCAAGCTGAAAGTTTGTCAAGATGTCATTTCCAATAAAAGCGGAGCGTGAGAAATGCTGGAGCTCGAGGGATGTCTTTTGGAAATGTCTGGACGAACACAGAGGAGACCCTGAAACGAACAAGGCCTGTGCAGAATTTAGAGCCTTTTATGAGACCTCTTGTCCTCCTCAATGGGTAACACTCTCATCTTATTCTAACAAAGTTTTTTGTACTTTACTTTAATGCTGTAACTCTGATATTATCAATTAAAGACTTTTGCTAGCTTAGTATGCCCAAGGCCCAATGTACGATTAACCTGTTTAAAAGGTCAAGAAAGTTCAGTTCACAGTCAAGGAAAGCTAGGGAAAGTTACATTGAGAATAGAAAAGCCCTCATGAACTCAACGTTAGGTTTAGATGGTTATTTAATTGTTTCAAAATCTATACTTTTTAGTTTCTATTATATTATTGAGTTTGAGTATTTTGGTAAGATGATACGGTAAGCTAAGTTCATAGTCCTAATGATTCTAAAATTATCCTCCAATTATGTTCTTGTAAATGGGCCAAATTACCATTTCCCACGACCACCATACAATGAAATATATGTAACAATGAGTTTGTGTGGGAAAAGTGCATATGATAGATCATAGGCTTTCTTTCACATATCATCATCATCAAGTGAGAAATATAATTGCAGCTCGGTGCAAGGCCCATCTCTATTTTTATCCTTATGAATTTAAAATTAGATTCCAATAAGATTCACGTTCTTCTCTCTGAAAAGCATGGATACTATAAAGCCTAAACTGAAGACCGATGGGGCCAATGTCATGTGTCATGTCTTGAAATGTGTTGAAACCGATAAGAAATGGGGTTGATCTTATATCTTATCTGGCACAAGGCCACGGTCCGTCCGTCTGTTATAATCACACATGTGAGCAACATAGTACCTAATATAATAAATAGGGCTTGATAGATATATTTCAAATGCACCTGAATCTTTTTGAATTAAAAATTTAATTTCAATCTTTTTGAACTCAATTTTTGTTTCAGGTAAAGCATTTTGATCGGAAGCGAGAGTATTTGAAATTTAAAGACCGGATTCAGAAAGACGGGTACGAGCCGCTTGAGAAAATGAAGAGATCATAACCCCCCAAAATACTTACATTTTTATTAAGTAATATTTACATTAGTAGTAACCGAGTTTTGCTCCTAAAACCCGCTAAAAATAAGACAGATTAAATGGCATGTGTGGTGCTATACTGCTGCAGCTGTATTTACAATCATGACAAACTGGGCTTCGTTATTTTTTACTTTGGTAAAATCCCCAACCGGCCAATATTAATCAAATGTGGTAGTATAAAATATAACGAGTTTTTCGGATTCTGTGTTTTCAAGCGTTGTTTGCAGTTGTTTCTGCTCTAGTCAAATCTTTGAAGTGTAGTGGTAAACGGATTTATTGATTGAAAAAAAGCAATAAATCGCCTTTCGCATAGAAATGATTTATATTTACAAGAGACCTTCACTTGTTTTGCTCCAAATCATTTTTTTAAGTTTGGCTTCCTGCCATATTATACTTTTGAGTTGCTTCATCTTGATTGAATTGAGATGAGGAGAGCGAGATGAGAGATTTAACTGTGGCATAAAAATTAAATACGGAATCAAGTGTTAATAACTTCATGCTGTTTCTTCACGCAGCCTCGTCCAGCAATACGAGGAAGGTCCACTGGCAGTGACCGTGGCGTTGGACGATGATCGTGGACAAGCTCGAAGCCTGAGTTCAACCTGCCTTGCCGTAAATGCTCCAAACGGATCTGAGGAAGCTAGCAGTTCTTCCAATAACTCAAACTCCTCCACAAAGTGTCCTAGTCCGAATGCGAGGATTTATCGTAAATTTCAACCACCCACGTTCACATATACTTAAATTCACTAACACCACCTGCTCTAAATTTGTCTGTCAACTAATTCAATATGACTTACTCTCATAGTCAAGTCAGCTTCATAACATTATCCTTGTTTTTAAATATTTTATGGCCTGTTTTTCCTAATTTATTTTTACAAACGGAGGAGCTATGCCCAACAGTGGGAGGACGCGCACCCGGGTTTAAGCAATACTTGCTGGTGTAGCTAAGAAAAATATGCAACAAACTTCTAAACTCCTAAATCCAAATGATATTATTCCCGAGGGAAAACCTGAATCTGGAGGACTGGAAATACACGAAATCTCTAACTATAATCAATGAAAATAAAATGTCTCTGGGAAATGTAATAATTAATCTGACTGTTCGAATCTTATGTAAACAATTTAATTTATCTTTTCACTGTTGGAGACTGGCCAATACACCACAATAATGAGTAACTGTAATTGGCAAATAATATGAAAAAAATGGACTGAAGTAACTTTAACTAGACTAGGATGAATTTAAAGTATTAGATAAAGATTTACAAATTACCAACTTATGAGTTCTGTCATCAAGAAAGTCTATGGTAATTGCAAAAAAAGTATTTCGAATTTTAGTCGGAGGATGGTAGATCTGAACGTTTGTTAATTCTCGAGGAAAACGACATAATCGGTAAGTTTGGCTATTTGTTCTTCTGCAGAGTTGAGTTGGACATCGAGAGAAGGAGGTTCCTTAGGTTGGACCATTCCGTCAGGAGAAATCGTCCACCCTTGCGATAAAACGATGGCTTCCGCCGGTGCTTCAGCTCCAAATAGTCCTAACAGAGTCGCAACGTCTTGAATTCTGATGGAGGTGTAAGCTGTTCCCACAAGCCGTAAAATCTTCTCCCGTATTGTTTCTGAAAGAATAGAATAGGTTAATATCGGTGGTACGGCAGTAGTTGGTAGTTGAAAGCCAGCTTACCCATAAGTTGGTTCACGATGGGGGCTGTGTTTGGAGACCACTGGAAAGCTGCAACGGCAGCGTAGAAGGCTGGGAGGTCCTTTAACCACAGTTTCTGACCTACGTTCCACAGAGCTGCTAATTCAGGATTAAGTTTCATGGCGGGTGGGATTCGCTTCCACAAGAACTTGGCGTAACAGAGTTCTCCTTGCAGAAGGTAGTAGACTAACAATTCTGTACATCCTTCAACCCGCAGACCCTCTGTCCCTCCTTCCAACTCACTCGCCTCCAGACGCTGAATCGCTTCCTCCATCTTCAAATTCAAGATAGCTCCAAGTCCAATCAATCAGTCTTCCCAAACAAAAATATAAATAATCTATAGATTGACAAAATAGTAACTTTTTATCGATTTCAGTTGCGTGTGTGTCAGCTATTTCTACGTTCACCCTTCCTTGGACTCAAAGTGATCTCTGATATGAAGTTTGGCTCGATATGAACTTGAATGTTTTCAAAAAGCAAGCCCTCTTTACAAGGGGGAGTTGGGGGCGTGGTTAAAAAGATTTCACTAGGCTTGTTTGTAATCGTATCCTGAATTGGTCTTGAATGGAATTCCAAATTACATTTTAATTATAAAATTAATCAACTGTATATATGGCCTGACGGGCCTGACCCACAAAGATCCAAAACGACTAAACTTTTCCTTTTATTATGGTGAAACTAAATTTTGAATGACAGTCGGAATGTCATACATAAATGAAAATGAATAAATTAATTAGTTGCATTTGCAATCCTAAAATCTTAAATATTAAATACCAAGCCTTACCTTGTAGCCCACGAAATTTTATAATATTGGTATATTTTTTCGCAAATCCAAGTTGTTTCTCGTTTAAAGTGCTTTCAAAATCTAAAGATGAAACCTTTATGAATGAAAAACAAAGTAAAAAGGCAGTGAAATCAGAGAAGTGCCGAATCTCACCGGAATCAAAATAGTCCGCCGTCCACTCCAATTCTCGCAAAACCCCAACAAGTTCCCACTCTCGCACCTCATCAACTTCCATTCATTTCCTTTGAAACTTCCTAGAAAAGCTCTCAATTCCATCTAAACTTGCATTTAATCCTCCTCAATTATCTATTTAATATGCAAATCATTAAGTAAAATGAATAAAAAGCATAGCTAGAATCTCTAGCCATTAAGTTGTATTAATTTAATTTAGCGTGCGGCCATGCTCGCTCTACTGCCACAAGGTATTATATTGCAAGGTCGACCACTGTAATGTAAAAAAAGGTAGTAATCGAAAGTCCAAGGAAATCTCGCCCTGCAGATAGCTCTTAATATAATAGAAAGATAATAGCATAAGACTACACACAATCAGAGATGAAGGAACTGAAAGAAAAGCTCAATGTCATTCTTATGATGAGATTCTTTTTATTTCGCGGATCCCGATTCCTCTCCTACACAGATTAGTAGTGTGATTAGTATTAGAGGGTGAGGGGATTGCTGGGAGAGATGGTTCAAAAATTATTATTATGGAATCATGACAGGGAATTAATTAAACACCTTTTCTAAGCTCTCTATTTAGCTAATCGTTAATACTGGGATAATAAATCTTAAATCATATAGATTAGATTAGCGCAATCCCCGTTCAACCTTCTCGGCATTGAATTCTGTATAGCACCGTTTCATTCTACTTTCCCGTGATTATTTAAAATTTTAGTATTAATTAACAGTTTAGTTAAAGTGGTTGCTTTGAGGGTAGGTAAAGAATGCAGGATAATAATATGGCATTTAAAAGCAAGAAAATAGTCCTGTACCTTCTTGGCCTTCTCTTCATGGTCTGGTGTATCAAAGGTAGGTGTTTCATCTCATTTTTTAAACCAACTCAAATATATTTATTAAAATATTTACAAATTAATTTTTCAGGCTACTGGAACTCAGGTTCAACTTCAAAGGAACAAACAGAGGCCCTTCGATTAAGTAGCGCCCTGGAATATGGAGAGCTGTCGTCTCTAAAGGCGGAGGTAATGCTGAATCCATTTGATTTCAATCCCAACTAATTAGTACAGCATTTTAAAATTTATAATATCATGTGATTAATATTTTTTATATTTCAGATAGCACATCTTAGAAAAGAATTATCCAAATGTCCTGAGCTAAAAGAAGAAAATTGGAGGTCGAGTCTTCCGACGATTTATGCCATAACCCCTACCCACCCTCGTCCTGTCCAAAAAGCGGAGTTGACCAGGTTATTTTCTTATACAAAACTCGTTACTGTTGATAGCACATTAAATAAACGGTTGTTATTACTTTTAGGCTCTCTAATACGTTAATGTTGGTGCCAAACCTTCACTGGATAATGATAGAAGATTCCGAAACGAAGACTGAACTTGTGAGTAATTTATTGGCTAAAACAGGGATGAAGTATACGCATCTCAATGCACCTACTCCAAAAGCTTGGAAATTAAGGGCAAAAGTGAGTTAATTTTATTGATTGGGTTCCGTATTTTTGTAACATATTTACTAAACGAGATTTGAATGGGGAATATAAAACAAAAATAATGAATAGGAACCTCGTTGGAATAAGCCTCGTGGTGTTCTTCAAAGAAATGCAGCTCTTCAGTGGATACGGGACAATGTATCGCCCGACTCTGAAGGAGTTATATACTTTGTAGATGATGACAATTCATATTCGTTAGAAGTTTTCGATGAAGTAAGCATGTGGTTCGATATCATTCTTTGGACTCGTTTTTAAGATTGACTAATTTGTTTTCCATTTATTAGATGAGATCTCTTAAAGGGGTTGGAGTATGGCCGGTCGGGCTTGTAGGAGGGTTAATGGTGGAACGGCCTAAAATAAATAGCAAAGGAAAAGTAGAAGGTTGGCTTACTGTGTGGAGTCCTCAGCGTCCCTTTGCTATTGATATGGCAGGCTTCGCTGTTAATTTGAAGTTATTTTTTAGCAAATCGGACTGGAAGTTTGCGTTCGAGGTTGAGAAGGGATATCAAGAAAGTATATTCTTGCAACACTTTGTCGACTCACTCGATGATCTTGAAGTAAAAGCTGAAAACTGTACAAAAGTAAGTTTTCCATGTAGTTATGAAAGATTAATACAATCAAACATGACGAGAAATATATTTAAAACCCTGTGTAATCTAGGTTTACGTCTGGCATACGCGAACAGAAGCTGTAAATCTTCGACAGGAAGATGTACTTCGGAAACAAGGGAAAACCAAATCTGACGTCGGTATTGAAGTTTAATTACTGTTTTCTGATCTGTCCAGTCCAGTGGATCATTGCGAAATAGAATGGAATATTGCGTACTCTATCACTATCAATATCTATACGTCTGTTGTCAAAATAGTGTGTATTGAACAGTTCAACACGCCGTTCTGACTATGTAATGACTAATCATTAGTGATAACAGTGTTGGCTTTTAATTTAAAAGCGAAAAGCTCTCAATTTATATTAAGTCTAGGCTAGGAACGCAACATGCGTTTGCAGGGACTAAGCAATGAGAGGACTAGGGCTTTCAAGGTTGAAAATGATGTAATGTGAACGAGTTACACTCTTCAGCCAGTTTGTATCAGTGGTTTGTGTTTGTTTGCTTCAGATTATAATTACCCCAAACAAAGTTTTCCATTGTAAGAGATAAATTTTAAATTTAAAAAAATGTTGTGGAAAAGTTTAGTATCTTACACTAGCTTTAAATAACCAAATGCGGTTTTGATCTGTAAACAGTTTAGATGTTATTGTTTCACATTCGTGCCAACTGCAACTCCTGTATAGAAAATAGCCGCGTTTGTAAGAGTTAATTGCACTGTGTTTGCTCAACAGTTCTACTTATTTAGTTATCTTTGATTTTTGTAACAGCTTATTTGGACAACCAGTTAAGTATAGGGTTAAGGATTATGGTGAACTTATAATTGTGATTGATGAAAGTTGTTATTAGGTTGTAAGGAATATTTAATACAGTTCTGCTTCAGTTTTATTCATTTCAGTTTTAATCCACTGACATTTGTCTACAATTCGTCAGAATTCAAGATGAAACGGGCTTGTCAATCATAATTTCTAGTTACGGCGACGGTCATTAATGCAATTAATTTCGATGTCTGGATGTTTTTATTTTAGGGTTGAAAATAATAATCGCCATTTTTGTACGAATTATAGGGCATCTTCTGACAGTGCCATTTATAAATATCTACTGAGTGAATGATTTGAATGTATTTAGTGAGCAGTCAAACGAAGGATAAATGAAGTGACTGATTTGGATTAAAAATTAACATTCGATTGAAATCCAAAGTATTGTGAAAAATTGCATCTGCTTATTTAAAAGGCGGCTCTTAGAAAAATAATATTCTTCAATATTTAAAAGACCAAGGGCTTCAGTTCAGCCAAAGGCAGACGAAAATTAAAAAGTGGCTTAACTAAAAAATAAATCTCTAGTCATTTCCGTATAGATTCTTAAGTTAAGTAAAACAAAATATTCTGAAGTAACGAAAGAAACCAAAGCTAATCCCCTGTAAAATCTGAATTTTAATTCACCTTAAATTTTAAATCAAATCATATTAAATAACTTACATTAGGTAAGCAGCTGAAGGTGCTTTGCTAAATTTACTGACTTTGAAAGTTGAGGGGGGGGGGCAGCTTGCATTCATGGATATTAAAACCAAAGGGCCAAAAAGCGATACACCGGCTCGTGTATATGTGTATAACATGAAGCTCCATTGAGTGGCTGATAATGCCGTATCAAGTGTGGATGAGGATTTATTGCAAGTCCAAAGCTGTAGTACTTGCAGTAGTACTTGGCAAAAGGCCGTAAGCCTGTGTATCATCTTACGAAGCGAGTTTTAGATGCGGGAATTTCACCGTGCTCACATACACTGAACTTACACACACATGAAATTACGATATGGGAGATTTCTCCCTGAGAATCAACCTAGGGAGTTCACGGCGTGAACAGGACCCAATATGTCGAAAATCATTCCTGCGACCTTTGGTCAAGCACTTTTCACCACCATGAAGTAGCCAACTTCATCTCCAAAATCCACTCCCTGTTGTCCCCTGAGATTCGAACTAAGAGGGAACCGGCGTGGGGCCTCCCCGCCGTCATGATTACAGTCAGTCAGTTCAAGGAACTGACATTTGTGACATTGACATCGTCGTTCGGTTGCGTAATTTTCTCAGGCTTTGCGGAATTTTTTATTAGTTCAAAAAATAAAATAAAAACAAGTAGTGAAACACATAATGTGTATATAAATTTCTATAAGGAAGACTGAGGGGCTGAGAACTTTGGGTTGAAGATGTAATTAATTTATGCTTTTGTAGTCAATTAATAAAATTTTAAATCATGATCCTTGATTCCTTAATGCTGTCTTAGTTTTTAATTCAATACAATTACAAAAGGGGATTTACACACATACCAAAATTTACCAATTCATATGTGGACTTAATATATATTATCCAAATGCTTAAGAAAATCTTATTATCCTTCAACTAATTCTTAACAACTTTAACAATTTTTTAATCCTAACAACATTCGGATCCTTTTAAGCGGTAGGGAAAAGCTGGTGCTTTTAATTCTTACAACTGTAAGGCAGGCGATGAGTAAGATTACATCTAGCATTCTTTATAATTAATGTCCCAATACAAAGAGCTAGGAGTTATCAGTCAAAAAGCTTTTACAAAAATAATTACACAAACAGAAACCACTTTCTTTGTATTTCATACTATCAAAAAGAACAAGATGGTTTCCTAAACCAGAGACAAGTAAACGACATTGAGACAGATTCTTTGTACACATTTTTTGGTTTCTTCTACTTTAAATAGCAATAGCCATAACCCTGTTTTAACATTAATAATGAAGTGTTAAATTACTAAAAAAACTGGATAACAATTTATTATAATCAAGATTAGTGTTGAATCTATTTAAAATGGACTGTTAAGTTTTTCCTTCCTCAACTCTACACTTGAAGTTGTTCCTCGCCTAATGTCGACTAGCAAGCGCACACTTAAACATTTCCTTAGGCTTTTAATAATTCGATTCGGATACAATTATACATTTAAAAAAGTTTAAATAATATGAAATTAAAAGTTAAGTAAATCTAATGAGGAATAATAAATTATCTTTCTCATAACTGGCCAGGTTCAGCTTAAAGTTGGGTTGTAAAGCTTGACAGTATTTACTTGTAAGAATTTGGCTTATTCATAGCTCGTTTAATTTGAAGGGGCTCGTAAATTTGAAATTCAAAGGTCACAACACAAATTTAACTACGAGGAGAACGAGATCAGTTTTCTATCGGTTACAGTTATACACTAAAATTTTTAAAAACATTAATAAATGGTAATATTTATTATTCACGGGTTGCTAAACATTTAGAGATGGAGGGTCGATTGGTCATTGCTAAATTTATTTTTGAATCGAGCTTTTAAATTCGTTTTCTGCCCGAGTTGATTTAACACGTTCTCTTTACTTAACTCTTGTTTGATGACCTAAAGTCTAAAGTAAGTCTAACCTTTCTTTCGTCGTATGGATAATTAGTTAAAATAGCTAATACTTTTCTTATCGATTTGAAACCTTGATGTGGAGAAAATTCTTTCGTTGTTATTTTACTCTAAACTGCTGAATCCTTCGGCTGCCCGTTTTTATTTCCATTTGTTTTGATCCCACTGGAAAAATAAATACAAACTCATTGTTAGGATTCGTGTAATAATGAAACAATAAAGTTCTCCGATTCAAAGTCTGAGAAAAGTTAAAGATGAAGAGAATGAATTTGAAATGAATATTAAAAAGATGGTTATAGCTAATGTAGATTTTGTGAGTAAATTATAAGGCAGTCTCACTCATTTGAAATAATCTGCTCATGATCCTTAATGTATTCTTTTGGGTCATCAGCGAGCGGCTGCTTCTCACTAAAAAGCACAACACAAGGTCAACAAGGGTTATCAAGGTCAATAGGGGCTCAATAAACTCAAATCATCAACGCTAAATTTATTTAGAACAGTTTTCAGTGAAGTGATACTTGCAAATTAGCCAGTTCAAGAGCACATGCAAAGAATTAATTAGTTGCGAATCGAATTTTTAAAAAAACATTAAAACTTGAGTGTTCAAATGAACTAAATTATAAACTTACTGTCTAGTCCCATCATTAGTTTTGACAAGGGACTCTCTGGACTTCTTCTTGTGACAAAGTTTGCTTGAAATAGCCCACAGTATCCCTAAATGTAAATAAGGGATTTTAAACACAATTCACAGCCTCCAATAAATGTTACAACCCATAATTAGCCATCAAAGTTAATAAACCCATGTGAACTTACCCATTTGGTTAATTCGACAACAGAGGACATCGACAAGAACGAGGATGAGGATGAGGACGGCGACAATTATGACGATCAACATCGGGAGGTTGTTGAAGCTCTCTCCAGTCCTCAAGTCATACGACCCTGTTCCTATAAATATTTCATACTTTCATTAACCATCTCCCAAGAGTGGCTCATCTTGCTTGAGCTATTAGGACTGAGCATTTTTAAGTGACTCTATATTCGTGCACTTGTTCAACGGTATAAAGTTATCGATAGAGGGGTCAGTACTAATGGTGATGGTGGTTGCATTGCAGAGGTAGAAACTACGAATGACTCGTTTAACAAGGAGGAGGAAGCCAAAGAGGGTAAGATTATTGATAAAATTACCAGTTTTTGAAATAGTTATATAGAAGGCAATCAGCGTCAACTCCGGCCATAGAGCAGCGGCGGAGGGGGTAGCAGAGATGATCAAATCACAAGACGATATCAAATCCATTTAGTTTGAAATAATTAAGTGTTTTTATAGCCGCACAATACGGAGGTTACAGACCACAAATCACAAAGGCTTATTTATCCTACAAAGCACCTCCACTATGTTCTCACAGTTTGGGAAAGGGTTTCATATTATGAGGGGAACTCGGGAAGGAATCCCGTACTATGTATGAGGGGTAAATGTCCCAGTGGATAATCGATAAGCCCTTAGGACCCTTGAGTCTTGATGATAATTGTAATAATAATAATAAGAGAGGGACACGTTAAATTAATTTTATTGAATATATTTGTATTGTCTGAGACACCTGACTCCAGTCCACATAATCGTAAGGGCTTGAGGATATTGAAGACTGCCTTATCGTATATAGTGATAACAACAATATACACTTTAGTTATTCATTGTAGTATCTCTAAATCTTTTTGTTATTAATTATATACTCTTAGCATTTAATATCCATGTGGTCTATTGAACTATAAACCCTAAAGCTGTTATATGGTTGTTTTCATGGTTCGAGGGATGATTGTTCTAGTCATCCTCCAGTTCGACAATATACGGGGCTTTGTTGTTTAACTAGCATTTGGTTAAAACTAAATCCCTGTGAGTTGATAGCTCATTTGATATTCATTCCATTTAATATTTGAGTAACTCACAAAACTATGGTTCTAAACTCGCACTTCAATCTTGGAGATACACAGACTCCATACCATTCATGTTCCAAAAAAGATCTCCACACTTTCGCATTTAACATTATAGGAAAAAGGGGCAGAAACGGTGTGAGGACTTTTCCGAAGGCATTCATCGAATCAGACTGTTGGGTCAAGTTGAGGTCAATTCTCTCAAATATTTGACAACTCGCCATTGTAAACTATTTATGCTAATTCTAAGAAACATCCTTTGGTTATTCTAATCTTCTCTTTAATATTCTCAGAGGCCGTTAAATGAAACTTAATCCTTTAATTCCTAGTTACCTTTCATATCTCAGAGTCTGTGAATAGGGAACGAGTCTCATTGTTTGTAACATTAGTTCTAAATATAAATGCTTAATTACGAATACAGATAGTCCATTGTATTTTATGATGGCACACACCGCATTCTACACTTCCAGCCTCAACTCTTAATTGACTGGAAATAAATGATCCTGTATAGCAAGTTCACTCTCTATCACTCCAAAGCTAGTAAATCACGGTCAAGGGGTGGAATGTCATGGGATAGTAAGATAAGCACTTAACAACGTCAAACAAGAGTGCTTATCTGACTTGAATACAACCAAAATAATAAATATCAAACTGTGGAGACCCTAAAGGGCTGCACTTGTCATTACATAAGGAATTATCTAAATGTTTTAAGCTCGCTAAAGAGAACACAAATTATAGACGACGAGAGAGCAGCTAACAAAACTAGGTCACGAGGGGGTCGAATAGCAAGATCCATTTTTCTTCCTTTAAAATTTTCGAAATGATAACTAGACTTTTTAGTATCAAAAGTCGGTATGGATTAATAGTTGAGGAATTGGCCATGTCACGCTCCGACCGAGAACTCAATAGCAAGTAGTAGAATAAATAGAGAGGAGGTCATGCGAATTTTATGAGAAGAAGAGGCGACAGCCGAGCCGGTTGGACCACCTGCAGAATAAACAAAGAGGGACAAGGGTCACACAAACTGACCTTTTCATCCACCACCTATCATAATAAGGTCATAGGTCACTTGATCCATGGTCAAAAGTTTTAAGTGTTAGTGTGTCTGTTAAATAACTTGGTCGGATTGCATATTAGAGAAGGAGAGTTGGCGTGCATGGGTGGCCTAGTAGTTTCTTATAAAGGTACAAGGTTCATATTAATGAGGGCAGTAAGGGTTCAAGAGGCGTGTGTGTTTCCTTTCACTTTATCCCATTTAATAAATAATTTATTTCTCAAAGCTTTCCCAAATCCCCGTCGACTTACTTTCACCAAATCCTTGAGCCAATTTTTCTTGCACATTTTACCCAAACTATGTTAGCATATGTACATATGGTAGATAGAGCCCGGACATTGCTACATAATGCAAGCAGCTCACGAGAGAGACTCCCGTTCAAAGTGTTACAGGCTCCTTTGACTTTTTTAGAAGGTTCCAAGAGTTCAAACACCTCCAAGAATAGCTTTCACTAAGAGATTACCTACAAACTACGCTCCCTCCGGTCTAATAGCTCAGCTTTTATTAGAAAACTTTCCACCCACTGTATTATTATATAGTGTAACCCATGATATGAAAAGGTGGGATGGTGTTATTATAAGAAGCAAGTGAGGAGGGACTAGAACACCTTCTCCAGTTTTTCGTGTTGCAAAAGTCAAAGGGAGGAAAGAAAAAAAAGGGATGAGGGAAAGTAAATTGTATTTGATTAGACTAAATTGCCGTTTGTAGGCCAACGGGAAAAGATTAGACGGAACGTGGAGATAACGAAAGCTTCCTTAGTCCTCTTTTCCTTCCTTCCAATTGTGGCAAGGGCAGTCCATAAATTCCGTCACCCTCTCCCATTAATTTAGGAACAAGCTGAGCTCAATCTGTTCAGGATTGAGGTCTTCAAAAGCTATTCCCTTCATAACCAGCTGGATTGGAACAGACGGCTCAGGTACTTTTGAATGCCAACTTACACAATCAAGCTGGTTACAAGAGGAATTCAGTGGCACCTACACTAGGTAAGCAGTTTCATAGAGTTGAGTACGTAGTTTATGAAGGGCCCTTTAAACTCATTGTTCTTAAGTCATTAGAAGAGGAAAGGATTTGATTTATGGTCCCCATTTGTCCCAAAAAGTGTCAATTATTTCGATATGAGAGAAAGGCTTAGGCAGAGGTCATTCTACTGTTTCCAGTCATTTCTCCATGTTGCAGTTTTAGGTTAGGACAAAAATGTTTGTGTAAAGGACAAGAAATATTACCTCCAGGAATGGGGGCCGTTTTGACGATGATTTGTGCTGGAGTACTTTTCCCGATTACATTCCTTGCTCGAATCTCCACTTTGTAAAATGTCCCTGGGACCAAATTTCGAAGTAAGTGCCGAGGCTCTCCTAAGGGCTTCTCAACTTCATGCCTCTGGCCTACCATTTCCCACTCGTCTATTACTTGTGCACCCTTCTGGATCGTAAGATTCCTTACCTAAGAACAATAACAAACAGATTGAGACTGCCATTATTTTGGCTTCAAACGCTATTTAAAACAATATGGAATGGTGAGGACTTACGGGAACATATGTGATTTCAAATGCCTGAATCTTCTCTCCATTATCTGGAGGGACACTCCATCGAAGTTCGAATCGATCAGGGTAAGGAGTATTAGACACTCCGCTGTAGGCTTCATTGAGAATGACTGGGGGCTCAGGGGCGGAACGTCGGGGCATCACTTCAGGCCGCTCATGGGCCCAATTCCCAATACCGACAACATTCTCCGCAGCAAAACGGAAATAATAGGTCCGCAGGGGCTCTAGATTCTCGATGATGAACTCTGGCTGGTCTGTAAATCAATTAAAGCTCATGTCTATCACGGAACTCCAAGACTACGTCCGAGACAGTCATGTTGACAAGATCAATTATCCAGGGCCGAACTCATGGAATTCAAGCCAAGGACTTGTAAAGTAGGGAACTCAATTATCTCGGTATGGCCCTGGATGAATAAATCCTTGATGAGAACGACAACTCACCCACGGGCCATGATTGAATTTTGAATTGTTCCCAGCCAGCCCTGTCGTCTTTGTACTGAGCGACGAATGAGGTGATGGGGAGTCCGCCATCATCAATCGGCCCTACTATTTTATACTTGATACTCGTGGCCGTCTTCTCATGGACAATCACTTGCAATATCTCTCCAGGCTTCCGGGCTTCTCTCAGGTGGATTCGATGCTCTGACGTCCCGAGCTTGTTCGTGGCCACGCATTTGTAGAACCTGTACATCCTCAAGTCAATCGGCCGAATCTACACAATTTAAGAGAACCAAGCCGAAATAGAAGGTGAGTTGGTGAGAGTAAATATAGCAAGAGGATTCAGATCCAATCTAATGTTGGCTCTTGGCTGGTGGAATGGAAATTGGATCGAAACAAGTGAAACTCACCTCAAGAGAGCTGGTGGATTGATATCCAATTTGTCTCATGTTTGGGGTATTGGGATCCACGGTTATCTCGACTGGAGAATCGACAATAAACCAGGAGATTGTGGCATTTGGAATACCTTCTGCCAAGCACGTCAAATTCACAGCCTGGCCATCCCAAGACCAAGCTTCTCTCATAGGAGTGTGGGCAAATGATGGGGGGTACTCCACCGTCAAATGTCCATCCAATTCCGCTAGATTATCAAAAAACACGAAATTAGTTCTCAGCCAAAGGTCAAGTGTAAAAGGTCAAGGGTGGTGTATAGAATTGATGAATGGTTCTTACTGCGGGTTCTCCTATTGTAGGCTATGCACTTGTAGAGACCATCGTCCGTGCGGAGGATATCGTTGATTTTGATGATGGCGGTGGTGAATCGGCCGTCCTTCCGCTGCTCAGTGAATATCCTCGTGTCTTGTTGAGTTCCGTGGATAAATGGCTCCCGGACACTGTCCTTGTGGAAGACGATGTCTGGGAGGGGGTCTCCGGATGCTCGGCAGGACAATACTGCGTTCCCAGTCACTTGAGACCTGTCCAATTAAAGCCACAAAGCCATTAATTAATCCCCTCCCTAGTGGACTCAGTGACCTTTACACATTTATATGTGTGTCCATAGGGGATGGAGTTTGGACACGGGATCCATTAATTTTCTATGGCCAACTTACGTGAGATTCTTGAATTCCTCTATCACGGGCTTGGTGAGGACGTCGAGCCGGGACGTGGAGACTTCGTAGCCGGCCGTGTTCTTGGCTGTACATCTGTAAATCCCTGCGTCTTCCCGGCGAATCCCGTCAATCTGGAGAGTCCCCTTGTACCTTTAGAGTACACATTCCCCAAGGTTAATAAATAAAATATGACATGCTCACACAATCTATGCATCTTCATAAAAATTGGAATACTCAGTTACAGGACATCAAAGCACTTCCACTACTTTCTCCAATAAAAATCTACACACTTATGCATCAGAGAGAGAGAGAGTGGGGATATTTTTCCATATGTACACGTGAACATGCAAATGCAATCAATTGCCATGCAGTCCTGTGCATATCAATGAACCCTTTTTTTTAACTCTTGCACACTAAAAGTTCCGAAACTTTTTTATATACTTCTTGGAAACTTTCCCCATATTCTGAGAACATGAAGAGACTACACATTCAGAGAATCTAGGGCCGTGCAAGTATCAGAACGAGATGGACAAGTTCGGAACAGTGTGGGTACGAGTGTATTAGGACACGACTCTCGCTGTCGGTGACATTCTTGCGTTAAGCTGCGAACAATAGCAAGCTGCAATAGACATAAAATTTCTCACTTGTCGACAGTGTGTCTCTCCAAGACGCTCAAGTCCTGGTGTCGATGATTGACCCATTCGTATTCTGGAGGCGGCTTCCCCGAGGCTGAGCATTGAAATGTCACACTCTCCGACTCAACTCCTTCCATCTCGACAGGGACGGAGGTGATGACCGGCTTTTCATGCACCTACGTACCATTACAATTCAATCCCACGGATTATTAAATCATCTCTCTAAGACATGCGGGATATATTAAGGGCTTACCTCCAGTTTGATATGCCTCTCCTCTACAGTTCCTAATTGAACGACTCGAACACGACACGTGTACACTCCCTCGTCCGCATCCGTCACTTCCCGAATCACCACTCCGTCCTTATCAACCACGAAATGATCTGCCAATAGACAAGAATGTATAAATCACCTCTGGCTTGATGGACAATGACCCTCCTCACAAGTAAATGGACAATTGTCATGGATCTCTCTCAATTGAATCTCATTGCTTTTTTTATCCCACTCCTCATATAATTTAGTAGGAAGTCCGTGATGGAATCCAACATTGTAGGAATATATTGTGAGTTGCTGGAGTCTATCAAAGAGTGGTGGTGGCCTTACTACAAGTGGCATATCTCTGCTACTGAGAATGAAGACAAGACACGAACTTGTCATCAATCACGGGATAATTAGATGAGAGATAGACAAGGACATTCTTGGCCAACAACACCAGCCATAAAATACCCGACTTTCCCCTCGTATTCTCCAGATACTTTTTCTCACCCTTTTTATACTAACTCTCTTACGTCACGGAACAATCTTCTAGCTTGGGAAAGGGAGTCCGGGTATTACACTAAATATATTGTTTGCAAGAAAAATACTGCTTTCAAAAAAAGTAAGAAACAGGTGGCTGGTATTCTGTGCCTAAACCAAGTCATTAAAATCATACAGGGCCTTCCTTCCATAGATAAATCAGCTAAGACTGAGACTCACTATGGTCATAACGACTCGAGTACCATAAAATTATAATCTGATTCTGAAAGGAGACGAGAACGCACCACTGTCATTGATAAGCCGGTGATCCTTTTTCCAGTCGACTTGAGGAACGGGGTCAGCCTTGACTCGACACTTGACCTTGTAGTCCTGGTTCTTGACTGCGTATTGAAACTCGGGTGCATCTTCAAAGGTGATTGGCACTAGGAATTAGAAAAAAAAGGTTTATGAATTCACATGGCTTGTAAGGGTCCGTGTAGATGGTAATTAGGGGCGTCTTCCTTTGTCCAATCCAATTGACTTTGATGCACAAATCATGTCCTAAGGATTCTACGTGAATGGAATTCCTAATACCTTAGAGATCCAACTCATTCAAAGGGCTGTGTGTCCACACTGATAATATTGATCACAACAATAACTCTACTACTTCACCTCTGAGGAATTTAAAATTTAAATACGACGTAAGTCAAGAGAGGAAAAGTCGTAAATTACTATGCACATGGAATTAGCATATAATCAACCAGGAGCCTCTCCTTTGATCTAACTATTCATTTACAGCAATTTATTTCATTTCAGATATCAACCCCTCTGCTTTTCAAAAGATAGTGTCCAGTAATTCCAGGAGACCAAAGAACTTCGAAAAAACGTCTATCCTTTTCTATATCTAATAAAAAATGTCAATAAAATCTAGCCCGTTTCTGAATCCTACTTTTAAAGATGGATAGCATACGTTAATTAATAAGAACAAATCAAGTCATGTTTACCAAAAGCAGTGAGAGTGAATGCGGTAGTTAGCTGTTGGTTGGTAGCATAAGTGGCTGTACACTTGTAAGTCCCCAAGTCCTCAGCCTGGACAGAGCTGAAGAGAAGTGTGAGGGAGCCAGGCTGGTCTCGCATTACTTCCACCCTGCATCACAAATCAATCTCATTTAATATCATCATCATTAAATAAACAAACGCTAATTCCCTCCTACTATCTACGAGGACAAAAAACTTTCTAAATGTGTTATATCTAAGATTATATAAATGCTACCGGATTTATCGATCCGATCCACCCCCCTCAGGCTCATACAAAAACAAAAAGACAACAATATTTCCGCCCCGGGCACTTTTCGGACGGAATCAATAAATTCGATACCAGGGAAAAATGCACAGGTAAACAAAAAATCGGGGGAAAAGGTCAACAGAAACACGAAGCAGTCTTGGCCACTCCACTAATAACCCAAGCCACCATGGACCAGTGCATTTACACAGTGTAGTGGATTATTTGTATAAAATAATTCATAGCGGTTTCATTCATCTCAATCACACACACTCGTGTATATACATACTAGACTAGACTAGACTAGACTAGTGTGTGAGCATCTGTTATGTGTGTCCGTATGAGGATTTCGAAAAGTTTTAATCATTGTAATTACATAATATTCTAGACTATTTTTTACATGATTTATATTCCTCTCACGAAAGGACAAGAGACGACCACCTATACTTTAGCGGAACTAAATTCCATCCCTCCAGACCCTGTCATTTCCACACTTAACAACTATTGGCCATTTTCCAGCACTAGCTTGGCTCGTAGTTTATAAGTGTTGTCCTGAAAGTAGAGATAGACAGAACTCTGTTCTACTAGTCTAGCTCTTGTACTGGAAACTTGAGTACAAATTATATGTAATTTAATGTCATCATTTTGTTTGAAACAATTGTCATGGGACATGGAATTTACACACGCTTACGACTACTACATACGAATCGGGATACGGACAGGAAAGAAAACATTTCATTTTATTTTATTTTACAAAAAAAAATGAGGAAGGAATTTGAATTGTTTGTTTTTCTTACAAGCTAAATAATGCCTGGAAAAATCCATATGCTTCAACTAGTGAATTTCTTTGTAAAAAAAGTGCGTGCTTATAATTAATAACAACTAGTTTTAGAATTTAAATAATAGTTTATGTCTAAACCTCTGGAATTTCAATCCCACTAAAACACTGAAGCTTAAATTCACTTAAGTATTTATGAGTTAAGTTTAGTCAATCAGGAATTAACGTTTAACCTAAAGGCTGTATTTAAATAAATAAAAATAAGTAACGACAGCCTCCTTATTCTTCTATTTTATATGTGAGGTTTAATTATATTTTTCTAGCTGATTATTAGATACTCGTAGGATTTACTGGAAATGTTTATTGTCTCCTCCTTGTATGCCTAGTCATCCTTGCTGTCTCAATTGTTCAAAGTTGTTTATCTTATCATCATGATTAGCTTTCAGTCCCTTTTCCCTATCAAAGAGAAACGACAATGGCTACTTTATAACAAGCTGACTTGGCTTTGCAGAAGAAAAAACCTCTTTTGGACAATGTAATTCCAGGTTCAAGATTTATGGACTGGAAGGAGAGAATAATTAACGGGTGGTTGTAGTCATTAAACTATCAGATAGATATAACATGGATGTGCCTCTTTAAAGATATTACTAAACACATCTCTACTTGTTTATTGAAAGCCATTAATTTATTTTCATGGGGAATCTTTTCACAAAAATTAATGGACGATAGCAAATCATTTTTTTGTAACTGGGGAAATCTCGTAAAGTACTTGTACGCACATATTATACTCGTACTTGTCTCGGTTTCGTGACCTTATTGCTTCCTACATAATTACAATGTGTACACATAGTTTGGGTAAATGTATTAAAGTGACCCAGTAGCCTCAAGATACTAATATTTTGTTTTATTCACTCCAACGAATCCATGAATGTGCATATCTGAGCTGAATATGTATGAGTGGAGTGGACGTGTGTACACAGACAGACAGGGAGGGAAAGAACGGATACAGAATTAGGTCTCTGGATCTTTAATTCAATTCTCGACTCTGAATTCAATTACAACCCTTCCCTGAGGAATCTGAGTCAATTCAAGAGAAAGGAGAAAAAGGTAGAGCTCCCACTTATTTCACATCCAATAAGGGACGATTACTCAAGTTTTTTAAACTGTACCCCTTTTTCAGAATCTATTCAACTACCAAGGCAGGACATCCGTCCACTCGATCCATAAACTACGTCTGCCAATAACAAAAAACTCAAAATAGGCTGACATTTGACCTTGAGTTTTCTGATCGATCAATTGGAAGCGTGCGCAACAGATCAGCAAGACTTCTAAGGATCCTTATGGAAGGAACTCAATGTCATAGATTTAATACTCTTTAAGACGTGGTTTATGGATCCCCTTTGACTTAGAAGGGAGATGTTATCTTTCTTAGATTTTGAATATGAGTTTGAAGGGAGTGGTAGTGCCACTGCCAGTCCATTGTTAGTTGAATCAACATAATTTGTTTGATAAGAAGCATTCACCTCAGCCTGTGTAGAAGCGTTGCATTGAATCCATTGAAACGTCAATCTCACTTTTAATTACATACTCACTAAAGTGGAGGATTAATTAAAACCAACTGGTCTCTACTTGTGAGGAGGGAGGGTTGTCTAGCAATTAAGTAGCATTAATTTAGAAATTCTTAGTACCCGTACGATCTGTGCGTAGCGGTTTAAATATTTTCTCGGGATTATGTTTTTGCAGGGGAGACTAAAGGAGAGAGCTTCTAAACAGCCGGGGACTAGTTAACTATGTGGAAGCTGAGTTTATAAATGAGTATGATTTTTTACAGCTTTTGGGTGGAAATAATTTTGATGCGGGTAGCCGACGTACCTCATCGAGTCATCATAAAATCCTTCGCTTGGGTAGATTCACAAAAAGAAAAATCATATTACCGGATTTTTATTTTCATCATTCAAACTTGGTGATTAAGATGGACGGATTAATTCATCAATATCATTTATGGACCTAACTCTTTAATTATCATCAAAAGTCTCGTGCAGGCTATGCACGCCACTCTCTTCCCTCTAACTATAGCTGACTGGGGCTTATCAGAAACAAAAGAGATGGACGGTAGGACCTTAAAAGGCTATTGAATAATTGATTTAGAATTCTTTAGGGGACCAGAGAAAGTGGACGGGGAAATCTGACTCCAAATATTATTTTTAGATAAATAAAAATCCATTTCCGTTCCAGAAAAAAGACAAAAGAATAATATCCCAATACATTTTGAAAGATAGGATCCCCCCTATGAAAAGTAGAGAAATATCTAAACAATAAAGGATGTAGGTAGGAGGGGATAAATATTTCAAAACGTCAGCTCAAAAAAGCTTCTTATTTCAATATTTGGAACGAGGAGCTTTTTTTTCACCCTGCCGTTGTTTTATGGAAAGAACGTGTCCAACAGACAGACGTACGCATGGGAAACTCTAGATAAATTATTCATGGAATTTTTTTGAATTGTGAGACGGAATATTCATCGACCATCCACCATGGTCTGGGAAAAAATGTCGAGGAAAACCCAAAGCACCGATTTGTTACTCGGTTATCGGCTCCTAGTTTACAGATTGAGAAGAGAGAACTAAAAATGAATATAATCTCCAGTGCTAGATGTTGTAGAGAGTTACCCGCTGTCCGTCGGTTCGATCGGCTTCCCATTAGGCCACCACCATCGGAAGTCGGTGAGAAGGTCCGGGTTCTGGACAGAGCCCACGCAGGTGAACACGCTGGACTTTCCAAGGGCCCTTTGGTACACCCGCTCCTGGGACTCTGGCACGATCGACAAATGATTCTCGTCTGATGATATCAAACCTGCAAAGACAAAAGAGATTTGAGTTATAATTTTTATTATTCTTAAAAGTTGTTATTCCTTATAGAATATTTCAACACATTTCCACAGTGGGAGTGGGGGCAATTTTTCATGAGATTAATCCCAGCCTTTCCATCTCCGTCACTTTCCCCCTCAATATTTGAAAGCTCCCAAAGATGCAAAGTAATAGATTGAGATTTGTTTGTTCTTGTTGAGTTGAACCCTCGAGGGGTTGTGGGAAGTTGAGAGGAATCAAATAAATATTTATTCAATGTGTGTATATAAATATCCAGCCTTTGTGTTATTATGAATCTTGTCAAAGTCTCCACCTTTCTTGAAAACCTTTTGTATCCGTATGTAGTGGTGTGATACACCCTGTAAGTATCCTCAGGGATTTACTTCCAGAGAAGCAGATGCTCCCCAACTCCGGAAATTAATATTCACGAGCAAATTTGCATATACTCATCATCAGTCGACAAACCTTGAACTCATTATGCGTCATTTTTGGCCTCAACCTCTTCTCTTAAGGCTCCTTCACAACCCCCAATCTGTCCCTGCACACAAAAGTTTAACCCAGCCTACGTCTAAGACTTTTGCTCCCAACTCTACCAAAGTTTTGGGGACAAGGAAATGAAGCCTGTGGGGCTATAGAAAGGCTCTAGAAGCCAAGAAGAGGACAGGTCTAGAAATTACAACAACGCTAGAAAGATGTGGGCATGTGATTGAGAAAAAAATATGAGACCGACGTGGTTTAAGTGTAGAGTCTCGAGAAACCCTTCAACTTGTGACAGCTTGACCTTATCCTCTAGACAAGTTATTAGTGACATTTCCATAGAAGGGAGTCAAGTAGATCGGCATTGGGATTTTTTATGCCCCACTGCCTCATCTGACCTCATTCTCGTATTCTCGAATAATGCTAGAGAGTCTTATCTTGAAATCTTGTATTTAATCCTCCATGAAACTTGATTAGATTGGGACGGGTGGTGAATAAGTCCGTGCTTACACATGTATGTGCATACATTAGGATTAGGGAGAGACATGTGAGATGAGGCAGAGGCTAAATAACCTACACCTTCTTCCTAGTGACGACAATGAAATGTAAATCCTTTAGAGTGGATTATTATTAAAGAAATGTAATCCAGAGTGAATATTATTTTGGAAGACGTAGAAAGTCTAAATTTGTTGAGGAAGACGGAGTTGGAGGTTCCCTTTTCCATTGTGTCACTTGATGTACGACCTTAGAGCCAAGTCAAAATGTCTACAACTGACAATTGAATCGAAAAACTCATTTCCAAAGCCCGGGTCAATCTTGTGACAGTAATCCCGTCAACGAGGGATGGACGTTCGAAATATAATAAATTCTCTACCCGTCTTCCCATCCTTGCTCAACTTCCTTATCAAATCATATATCTAAAATACAATCAATAGCTTCATCTTCTTATAACTTTCTTTGGCATGTGCCCCATCTGTCTCTCTCGGCCTTCCATCCCATGAAATGCACAGAGAAATGAATGTCCTCTACATTAAAAGTCTCCATAAATGTTAAAGGAGTCAATAAAAATGACATTTTGTGGGAAATATAATGTGGAAAGGACATTTGTGGCCATTCGATCGGACTTTTCTCGGGGGTTGTCCACCAACTAAGCCAGTTAGTCAGGCGTAGGGGACTAGATTTAAATTACCAGAGTTTCCCATAAAAAGCGGTCGGAGGATCCCCTCAGCCTTGTGATAGTTAACTAGAGGATATTATTGGTTGTGTGAGATATGTGATGGATGTGCCCTAAGACAAAGTTTCTAAATGGATTTCTCATCCGGATGAATAAGGAGTCTGAGATTTGTATGAACTAACTCATTTCTTGGTTGAGTTGAAGTTCTCATGGGTGATTACTCTTCTCAACTTCCCAACCTTGAACCATCACAATGTCCAAATCCTCTTAAATCACAACAAGTTCAAAGACCACCAGTCAATTTCCACACACTCATATCTATAGTCCACCCAAGCCCCTATGGACATATCAGGTGACCAACCTTTGAAAACATTTTCAGACAAAGGGAATCAATAATGGTCTATGATGGAATCCTCCCAAGCCTCATACACGATGGACCCATGATGGACCTAATAAATATTATACCCCCTGGCTACTTACAACAGACTTTATCCTCTGCCCTTTAGCTCGGCAAATAATAACATTTGTCCATGGGAAGAGACACATGCGCTTTCTCTTAAATAAACTCCTTGTTCTTCTGGCAGTGAAAGCAAGGCTCAGGCTAATCGTTAAATAGCATTACCAGGGCCGTAGCAACTCCAACTCTAACGACCCTAGATACCTCGCCAAGGTAAAGAACGGATGACCCTTAGGATCTCTTAGTATACGACCCTGTCTTTCTAAAAGGCTCTCTCCCAAAGTCCATTAAAGTCGTTGGGAAACAGGGATGGTGTAAGGACGATGCTCTTTGTTGTTCTTCCAGAGTCCATCCCAAAAGTTAGAACTTGGAGGCTAATCTCAAGTACGTGAGTCTGACAGTAATGGACTGAGAATACCCTCCGCAAGTCTGTATCAATTGATAACACTCCGAGGCTAAATGATTGAGTCATGTAATCCTTGTCCAAAAGTCGGGCTTTTATAAACTCGATGAGCATACCAAGTCCACACAAGTTTGTTGAGAGTTGCGAGCGAGGACTGGACATGAGATTCTATTGTTTCTATTAGGAGAAAAGAGGCAGACGTAGTCAATATGGGAGGATGTAATTTGGATACAATCTCCAGCCAAGTTTTGTTATTCAGAGCGTCTATCTATAATGCCCGGCTGGTGTTGTTTTTTCCCTCTGTTATCTATTAAGGAAGGAATAGCCGGGTGATTGGGAGCCCAATGTCCAGTGGATTGATCTCATGGTGATTCCCACACAGTCACCCACTCTACTCTGATTCATCCCGGATTGACTAAACCCGATCCGCCTACCCTTTCTGCTATAAAAAGATGATGGGCTTGCTTGTAGTTGTACAAGGATTTAGCTCAATCTGCTCGAGTGGATCCTGGAACTCGCAAGAAATCCAGGGATTCATGTGGATATGGAGAAATGTCTGGAAAAGGCTGGACGGTCTGGTAGATTTTATTATCTCCCTTTTATTATGCATTTCATTCCCTCAATGTTTTCATGGACAAAGTATGTCGGATATTATTTTGCAATTTCACAAGAATGGGTCCAGGAAAACACCCCTGGGGGCTGGATTTTCAACGAATCTGTCCCTCTTGAATAAACCATGTTGCAAAACGTGTCATTTATGTCTCGAAATATGTTTGTAATATACGCGGAAGATGAATAGGATGATTTTACACAGCTTGTGAAATAGCTCATGAAAAGTGTTCAAGAAGCGGAAGTCGAGACAGTCAACGTCCATTACAAAGTAAGACCATGAGTTGGGCTTCTTCACATTTCTATACAGAAGAGACACCCTGGACATTTAAACTCCATTGAGAAGACAAGTAAAGGATTGCTTTGAGGATTGAACCAAATCATTTTCGTCTCGTTAACCTCAAACACTAGCCGAGTGGTTGGGATTCATCATTGTTCCTTATTTCATATCAAAGCCACTCTTTAATGATTACTGAGAGGAGTTAATCCCCCAAAGGCTTCTCTATCTCCTTCAAAACAGAGCAAGTCAATGAGGCTTGTCTCAACCAAGAAAGGACACGTGACAACCCGTGGCAACTCCGTCTCTACTGCTTTCTCTTATTTTAAGAAACTGGAGGGAATGGTGACCCGGAGGCACATGTCCACAGCTAAACGTAGGGCAGTGTAATTTAATTGTAAGATTTGTATCCTGTGCCCAAGACTGTGGAATTAATTTGTAATGACCCCATCTGGCACAGACGTTGCCAGTGTCTGTCTCATACAATAGGAGAGTTGGGGCTTGAGAAGTCTCACCTCTCCTTCACCTTCTCTAATCTCAACTCCTCATCTCAACTTGTTAACCCTAAATTGGCAGAGGTAATAAGTAAGTTTGAAAGAGACTCACGTACATCATGGGAAATGGCTGAACAAATAGAGAGATGAAATGACTATGATTAACGAAATGAGGTAATGGGTAGACAGAGAATTAACTCTTTCAAATCAACACTCAATACACACACTACTCTTTCAGAAGAGAGGGAAACTATTAAATTATGACCATGAACCCCTCTGACACCCCTCTTTCAAAAATTAGATCCGAATCTGAAAATCCTGAGAACCTTCTCACTGGCAATTGGATCGATTTACTAGCTTTTTAAGTCTACCCTTTCATTAGTAAGTAGTTGAGATATCCTAGGACATATCAATCCTTGTATGCTCTTCCCTCTTGATAAGTTTGAGCCCTTCGCATTGCCATTCATATGTGTATAATAAATGACATCGCGGCTCCATGGGATAGTACGTGCATTCGAATGTGGAGGACGGAAGTCATGCTGGTCGTCCCAAGTAATGAAAGACTGTGGCTAATTTCCCATTGTCCTAATTCCTCTCCCTTATACTGATCACGCTTTTCAAGGGCCGAAGGGTCATCCTCTAATAATATTGTAGGTAGGAGTACCCTCATGATTCCCATCATCATCATCATCATGGCCATATACTCTTATGGAGGAAGTAATTAGACCCTAGTGTAATTTATACCCCAAAACTCCCTCATAACAGCCAAGTACAAAGTTCCCGTTTGTCCCCAATTTCCTGTCCTCCCTCTCCTCCCTTTGGAAATTACTATTTACAAACCCAATTCAAATAACAATCATATGATAATTTCCCCGATTACACATACGATGATCTGAGCCCTATGGTATACCCTAAGGAAGAATCACACACACCTTGTGGAGCTCAACTCATGATTACTTTCCCATGGTTTTCTCCCTTATGAGGGCCAAGGGTGCATTACTCCCAAGTCTTGAGGGGTGGAACAGGAAATTACTTACTCAACTTGGAATCGTCCAATCTCTGATGGGGAAATTGAAAGTCAAGGGGGAAGTTTCCTCGTCTTTTAAACAGGCGAAAAATTAGATTGGGAAATTTATGAAAAACTGGAAATGTAATCCACAAGTGAAATGTGATCTCTGGCATGATCTACACAGAGTGGGATGCTCAAAAGTGATAAGTGGAAGGGGCTCTTGTTCCCAAGCAGAGATTGGGTGAAAACCGCAGGGCAGAAATGTACTTGGAATTTGTGTACTTTGTGTGGATGTGGAAATGGTGAATAAATGAAATCCATCTGTTTATCTGTCATCCAATATTGGAAAGAAGACGCGGGGACTGAACCCTTTCATCATCCCTCTTTGTAATCTTATACCGCTAACTTACCCCCACATCCATAGTCCACAAAATAGTCTCAATCACAAGTACAGAATCGGACTATTGGCTTGGGAGCCTTTGTGACACTGAATTCTCCTCACCTTCTATGTATTTAATATTGTAATAATGAGGGCTTTGTACTTGTAAGATATCTTTCAATGGGGATTCAGTGTCATAGACTCGTAGGTGATGGATGAACCTTTGTTGAAATCCATGTAATGTGTAGATGAGGAAATGATTCTCATTAGTTCCAGTTTGAGATCTCAGATTTCAACCCCTAAGCTATTATATCTCAGTCTCCCAGCACATGAATTTCCAAACTAATTCATGCACACCTATAGAAGCTCAAAATTACATTCCAAAGATTGAGGGTCACCACGAGGAATCTCAAGTACCGCACTTAGTATTCCATGCGTCCCCAAGCAAATCTCTCTCTCCTTGTCAAAATTCCTGGAGAATTGGAACATTGACTCGTGTCAACTACATCTCCCTCTCTCTCACAACAAGAGACAAACATATTCTTCAATGATGTGCCACACTGAAGGAACATGAGCTGAGGCAGTGGTGGACAAACTACACATCCACTTGATGTTCAAAACGGCTAATCAAGTAAAAAGTAATTAGGCTAATGACAAAGAGCTCCTCCAGGCATTTCCTCTCCGTCTCATCTCCTCAACAAATAAACGGGCTTCCTTTTTACTCACAATCTGTGTGTATTAATACAATGAGACTATATGACCCTCGTGGGCACATAGGATCCATATTTTAGTCATTTTACACACATTCTACTCAGCTAATCATTTCCAAAAATATCCATGTCCTCCTCCTCCTCCTACAATGCAGACAATTAGCCTTAATTGCATGTGCAGTGGGTACTTGAGCCCCAAGAGTTCCTCCTTCTCTCCACGTCATAAAAACGTATCCGGGGGATGGGGAAAAGTGGCTTCTTAGCAGTGAAATAAACACTTTCCTCAATTATAATAATCCAACCTACACCCTCGTTCAATCCGGATTCCAAATTTTTTTTAAAGGTGATATACTATCGAATTAGGACTGGAGGTGGTGGTATGGGGTTGGAATAATTGATGGCAGTGATTTGAACAGGAGGACAGGAAGGATTTGGATTTGGTTCAAAGCATTGTTCAATGTGCATCTCCGGGAATGATTAAGAAAGACCTTTCAAAACCCCCCTTGTCAAATTCATGTGTACAGCTTTAACATTCATTTCACTCGGAATGCTCAACCCTGACCTCGACTCTTAGTTTGGTATGAGCTGAGTATTGCAACTGTCAACTGAGCATTAATAAAGCCACCCCCAATCAGGAAGGATCAGCCGTGGCTGAGCTCAAACGTAGAGTATTAATATTTTAGAAAAGAGGTGGATGCATTTAGGGAATTGTCAATTATTATTATTGTCACCCGGAGCTTTTGATTGAAATGGCCGGTTTGCACTATGAAGAGCTAGAGTGTAGAGTGGGTAGTAGTGGTGGTGGATCTATTAGCTACATCTGTTTCCCAAGTGAATAGTGTTGACACTTTTGGATGAGTAATCAGGAGAGAATGGTGAATGGGATAATAATGTGAGGGATATTGTAAAATACCCGGAGGGACTTGGATTTCAAAAGGCCAGGAGGACAACCCACAACAACGTGTGGACCCACTCCCAATTGTGGATTAGCAATTCTCAATAATTCCCCATGATGACATCAAGTATCCGTTTGATAAGTGTTGACAGAAATATGACAGTTTCCACATTGACATCCACTCCTCACTATTTCTGACTAAACCCTCATCAGCTTTCAGTCTAACTTACCGTAGGTATAAGTATCATCCTCACAGTTGCTACTGTTGCTACAATTTCTAAAGGGATTTTCAAAATGTTTGAGCAAAACTTTTAGAAGAATAGAAAGGAAGGATATGATTATAATAATGGAGTCGCAGTGGCAGTGGCCTTAGTGACATGTAAATACTTGAGTCTAAATCCCCGTCCCATTTACTCTACACTGTAGACGACGGGTTTTCTCGGTTTTATTTACTCGACCCTTTTCTCCATTTATTATTAAATAACAAGATCCTCAAAATATTATTTCTCTACCACTTTCCATCCAGAAACTAGGTCTTCTCTTTGTTTCCCTCAGTGACATGGATTGCCAAGGGCTTTAAAAAAATACATACTTACACTACGATACTTATAACCCTGTGTGCTAGAGTATAGGGATTTGGAAGGTATTAGGTACGCGTATTGATGCAGTGCAGTGGTGGAAGGTTGATGATGAGAATGGCTACGTGTTTCCCACTCGGAAAAGGATGTAAAAAATAGTAAGTACAAGATTCGTTGAGAGTAAGTAGCAAGAATCCTATTTACTTGCTCTGTGTACATAAGGGCCCAGAGCAAAAGGCACATGAGCTAACAAACTCTGAGAGCGAGAGAGAAAAAAATCCAAAGTTGATGTTGCAGAGAAGTTTGAAAAATATGTAAAGAAGAAATTTAGTTATATTCCAAGATGGAGAATTATTACGAGTCCCTCTCCGCCTATTCTAAACTCTTCTCGGCCTCTCACAATATTTGAAATATATTTGTACACAATTATTTCCATTCCTCAGCCCTTCAGTTTCTTCTTAACTCACCTGAGATTTCATTTCATTCACCCTGACATTTTATGAACTCGAATGGACAGATTGGAGAAAAAACTAGTCCGATTTTGGTTGTTGTTGGGCGCCATTTCAAAATTATTCTCAACTATTTAGTTTCAGCCTTGTTTTCTTGAAATCGCCTTCAGAATTGAGTTTGATTTGATTTCGCCCTTTTATAGAGCGAAATCTCTTGATTCTGTAGAAGATATGGATAAATCAAAGAGAATGTCAAGTGCTCTAATCTGCCACATGCCAGGCTGTAATACTCGTACCAAAGAATTGTGCCGACCTTGGCCTTAAACTCAATCTCATCTCCAACTCACCCGGAAACTCGGATGCGGATGGTCTTTTATGAACGGAATCGATGTCAATGCCAAACCCAATGCCAAGTCAAAAAAACTCTCTCTCTACCCTAGCCAGATACCAAACTTTAATTTAAACTCATTAGCATAAAACTCGTTATTTCCAAGCCGTCTTTGAAGATTTTTTTTCTTTGTATAGTTCTCGGTGTTTTGGTACGTGCCACATGCATTCACAATAATCACAATAAGGCTGGAATATCTTGGGACGGGAAATGAGAGTGCGGGTGGTGGAAGTCAAGGAAGCCCAAGTGGAATAGATTGAGAAGAGAGAGATATAAGTGAAGGATCCTCAAGGGAGTTCTTGTCACCCTTTGACATATTGGGGGTCAGAGGAGTGACAAGTGTGGGCATAAAATGTCCCCTTTGAGGGCTAGTCCATCTCAAGGGGTCGAATCATTCTCCACGCAGTCAATAAATAAGGAAATCTGCATATACCAATTGAACCTTCCATCTCAATTCCCTTCTCCAATCTCATTCTAATCCCTTGTGAGATTTGACTCGTTTTTTTTGTATATATATTATTTCATACTGTCACTCACACATCCAAAATACTACGTCCCATTACCTAATGGACTTTAATACGCACAGGGTGAAATCCCAAGGATTATATTCCATCCCTAGAAATCCTATTAGATATTACATGTGCGTAGGGCCTCTTGTTTTTACTAGATGAAACTATAAGCCTTGAGCTCTTTATTGGCATAAGTTCCATTAAAAATAGCTTTTTAAATCCAACGAGTATACATCTCTCTCTTTCTAATATCCATTACTGATATATGGAGACAGGAGAGGGGCTATGAATAATGAAAATCTTTTTCGGATGACATATGAAGACCCAGGCTGAGTTGGAAGTTAAAACAACACCCCAAAGGTAAATGGTAGTGGTGCTTGTGTCATAGTCAATTCATGGAGGATGTGTTACAGGATAGAACGCTTGGCTTTGCCTCAGCAGATTGAGTCAAATTCTTCTTCTTTTTTTTCATTCAAATTTGAGAAATTCAAAACAAAGTTGAGAGTTAAATTGTATCCATATGAAAGGCTAAAAATAATTATTAGCTAAATAGCAAACTATGAGTCGGTGAGTTTATGAATGAGATGAATAAATATTTGATAGGTTTGAGATTATTGTTTAGAAATGTGAAAAGGCTTGACTTTAGCTAAGAATCGCTCTTAATTATTTATGGATGGGAGATGGAGCTTTAGGAAAGTTTACGGTGGAGAATGTAATCTCACTCTACGGTTCCCATGATCGATTATGACGGATCTTGTTTCTAGGAATACCAAGGAGAGATTTCATATTCAAATGTCAAGGAAAAAACCGGGTAATCTTGAGAAATAACTTTTTTCTTTGAGAAGCTGAAGCTCCAAAATAACAACAAGGATAGATCACACCATAGACTGAGAAACTAATTTTAATATCCCAATCCCTCAGGATGTGATACACACATCCGTAGAATATTATTACCTCCTCTAACTCTTACAAATACCTTTAAAAGTTTCTCCTTAAATTATTACGCTATGAGGGGCATGCAGTATCAACGGTAATGTACCAAAAGATAAACTATTTTTATCCCATAGTTCATGGATCGTATCTAAAAACTTTGTAGGAATGAATTGAGTTTTCACTCTTGTTTATATGCACGCCTTGTTATTCCTTGAGGAATTCAAATTCGTCCTCTAAAAAAAATCTTGCTCTTTCTTCGAATTTACAATTCACATTTGAAACTCCTGCAGAGTCGTGAAATACTTTAAACCCACTCTATACCAAAAGTAGATATGTGTGCAAGGATAAATTGTGCTATCAAATTTGATAATAAAATAGCAAATAATTCCCTGACTCTGGATTCCATTAGAAAATCGATTTGTACGTATGAATACGGATAATTTGTGAAACGAGTTTGAAAGACACGGATTTCTCTGAGCCATAATAATTGCTACTATCATCCGTCCTAGTAATGATGATCCTATGATATGTAACGATACTAAGGAATACTTTAAAGTCCATACGGGAAGAATTTATTCACAACTCGACCATGACGTAAATAATGAGTCCTATTCACTCAATTCAAAAGCCAAAAATTACACACATACACACATACCTTTGAACTGAGAGCTGGAAATTGAAACATTGAAAAGGCATATGGTCCATAGACCTCACTTTTACTCATACATTAGAATGATTATTATTATTACTATTATTATCATCTGTATTTACTGGGTTCAAATGTGCACACATTCAGCCATCCACACATGGACGACTAATTCATATGATAATTCAGCCCATCTCATCTTCCATCTGATCCTCCTCATGAAATGGCCTTTTTGAACCCTTTTTACCTCTTTTTACACGCTCCTCTCAATCCTTTGGGTTACATTTATTGAGATGCTCTTTCATACTTTGAGAGAGAAACATTCGTTCAAAATATATTTGTACAAAAAAAACTAACACCACTTCAACAGGGTTAACCTATGACTGAGTGGAGAGGGGAGCTGGGAGATGATGAAGATCAACCTTTCATTATTTATGGACTGTATCTGTAGGTATAAATGTGCCACCACTACCGGGTCACAAAAAATAGATGAAGGGTTCAAAACTGAGACTTGATCTAGATTAGTAAACAATATTAGATGGTCCATTGTTAGGAAATCAGAGATCTAAAAGGCATTACGTTACTTACTTACATTTAGATGAAATACATAGTATAAATATAGACATAAAAAACTTGTATTACTCAGAGCTATTGAAATGAAATTATAATATTTTGATTAAATCTCATCACACCTCTATTCTCCATAGATATAAGCCTTGAAAACCCCTATTGGATGGAAGTATTGGGAACAAGATTGAAAAGACTGGATCGTATAGACCACAAGCAACAATGGATAATAGAGCCTAAAGATTTGCCACTACAAAAGAAAGGGTTTCGAAAATAAATTCCCTTCTTTTATTTAAATGAAAAGGCTGGTTTGGCGCAGAGGGACTCTTCTTGAATAGTTCCAAGTGTCAATGGGATTGCATTATTGTCATCCTGTTGTCAAAACTATAAGAATCGACTGAATTCTACTCCCTGCATAAAAGACCTCCAATACTTGGCTTATTGAATAGATTTTAAAATCCAAATGGTACGAACAAAAAAAAGAGGATAAAACTGCATTTAAAGCTTGGAAATGGCAGTGGTGGCTAAGTATGTTTATTATATTGAAGATGCGGGCTCGTGCCGCGTGAAATGAGAGATTCTACTTTCCAGTGGGGAACATCCAAAGATTCGTAACAAAATGGGAGACTTGAAGATTGACATGTTAGTTCAGCACAGATTGTGCGAAGATTTTTTTAAAAATGTCAAAATAGGGTTTGGATGCTCTTTTAGAAGTGAATTTATTCCATATTGTGACCCCTGCCTCAGTATAAATATAAATGACCCGGAAATAAAGGTTTAATAAGAATTAAGTGTCCCGAGATAATGTCTCTCTTGAGTGGGTGTCCTCCTGTTAGCTTTCGTATTTGAATAAACTCATCCAAAACACACCAAGACGGATAGAGAATCTTCTATCCCTTCACCACAACTTTTTTTCTCGGGGATTTCCAAAAAACAACTCCCCGATACTTTCCGAATCATCTGAGAAGAAGGGCCTGAACAACAGTTAAAGGTTAAGAATAACACTCAAAGATCAAGCTCATAGGTCAGATCGATAAGCAACTGGATCCTATTTAATCTACAATTCATAATAATGCCTTGTAATTTGTAATGTAATGTGATATATAGATGTTTACAATAGTTATTTAGACTGGTGGGTTACTTTTAAAGTTCGTATGCTACTCAATACTAGCCTTTCCGAATAGTCGAATAATGGAAAGTGGATGAACTTTTTCTCTCATCTCTCCGAATGTTTGAAAGAGTTTGGACTGTGTTCAGGTGTATTTTAGGAAGAGCACTTAGAATAGCCCGACAGGGTTTGAACTTGGACTTGCCATTTGCCAAAGTGTTTCCCAGTCCTTGCTGGCTTAGTTGCCGGGAGGGAATGTAATAAAAGTAAATAGACTCACTAATCTTGCCCATTACATTATGTTGACTTGTAGATAAACAACTGTGGAGGGAAAGACTCCCAAGACATGACAGCTACTTAGTCCATCCCAGTTTATTCATCATTCTGCCTAATGGGTGAGATTTTTCAGACCCTCCAGTCTTCAAGACAGACATGTGACCCGGGTCTTCTAGTAAACTAGTCTTGGTGGTGGTGGCCATCCTCCCACTAAAATCTCTAAGTATTGTCTCTTCTAAGGAGAAATAAGAATAGGGGATGGCACTTGGCTTGGCCATACAATTCAGCTCCATTAGCCATCTCTTTTGTCACTTTGAATAAAAAGGGAAGGGAAGGAAAAATGAAATTAAGCTTATTCAAGAGGGCGAAGAACGGGGAATTAGTTCCGATCCGATGCTGAAATAAAACTCTGACTACTTGTTGGAACATAGGCGGCTCAACCCAACATCTTTCCATCTTGTACTTATAACATCCCCCTCTCCAGGGGCTCTCATACCCTAATCTAACCACCACTACTTGTAGCTTCACCCATACGCCTACGGATAATTAAGATTTAGGAAGGAAAAAAGTCCCAGGAATCCCTGCCTAGCTCTTGAAACCCGTCTTTTTGTCAGCATACTTCGTTAGCATCATTTGTGTCTGTATCTCTTTACGAGAATCACCGTCTTTATATCAAACGTACGTACGTACGTACGAACGGCAAAGTTCAACTAAAGCCGAATATAATCTAGATCAGTTCGTATTAAGGGAAGAAGAATGAAGAAGGTAGTAGCAGGAGTTATTGGAGAGGGTGGATTGGATTTGTAAGAGTCTTTTTAGCCAAATCGGTGTGGACAGATCAAATGGCCTTTGGAGTGTTTCCACGCAACCGGAAAGGTTGTGAATGACCAGAGCTGAAGCGGCTGAAGGGAACTCAGTCCATGCGGCGAGATCTCCTCAGATTTATTTCATCTGTTGGAGGTTGAGCTGATTATTCCCTATACGATTTTGGGGAATAGAACATTACGAGATGAGATCATGTCAGCCACCACCACTGCACAACCATACGGAATTATCATCCCTTTGTTCATCTGTGCAGATGAGAGTTGTCTCTATGAGGAGTCATCCTTCCGTCAAGTCCCCCTCGTTCACAACAAACCACGCCAAAATTAGATATTATTTAGACCCGTTGTCGTAGTCCGTTGCACTTGGACATACTCACTATACACTCCCTTGTCTTTATATCTATGGGATATGACCCTCTCTGACCCCGACATAGAAGCAAGCAGGGGTCTCTCCAGCCTATTCATTACAACTTTGAGCTATTATTACGCTCGTTTTATTTTGGACTAATGGGGATGCAAGCCGCTATGTAATATTCCACATATTTCCCTCAAGCATTCATCTCCGGAGAAACCGATTCGGGGAAAACAGATTGCGGTTTGCAAAGAGGGACAAGAAAACTCTTATGAGGGATCACAGTTGTCAACCACTACGGGCATAGAGATAATATCAATAGTAACTAGATGGTCAATAAGGAATATATAGCCTCGATCTATACAAACATGTAAAACTTGATATCAATGTTCCCAATCTCTTAATAAAATGGTAAGGTCACCTATGTTACCCGGGATTACCCGATAGGGTTTCTCATACAAATCACATAATGTAATTTTTATTTGGTTTACAACCTCATCTGTTTACTCGGGCTTTCTCCTACGCACGAAGTCCAGCAACCCAGAGTGGTCTTGTCTTGGGAGAATGGGCTCGAGTGACCAGGCAAAGTAAATAATTCGGAATGGGTATGGATGTCGCTAAGAGATATTTTCTACAAGAGAGTGTAAGCGTCCAAAATGCCCTCGTGGGTGGAAATTGATGGACGTGGACTATGGAGGAGACTGTGATGGGACTGTGATGCGTGAAATGCACGAGTTGGAGAGAGTTAGCCACGCGTGCTTTCTCCACAGACAATGTGACCGTGAATGTGACCCAACACGCATATATTCGCCTCTCTCGTCTGCCCTGTACACCATGGGCTTAAAGAGACAAGTTTGTAATTAAAAATTCACTACCAGAGCCCCCACCAATCGCCCCTCCAAGTTTAACGATCCCATTAGCATTATAATTTATCAGAGGACTTCTTATAAATGAAAAAAGGTCCATTGATCCATGGGAAACACTTGGGAATTATAAATGAGATGACGAAGCCTGCTTCCACTGTTTGGATAATCAACGGAAATTTTGTAGTTATGCGAGTTTGGCATGCCATTCGTTGCATTAGAGACATTGACTTGTCGTGGAGAATCTAGAGACATTGATGTCACGTTTTGTTTGGGTGTCTGGATGTAATAGAAGGTGGTGGAGTGGCAGTGGTGGCCCTCCGTCTAAAGTTTCAAAGACGGAGCCGACTCCTCGTCTTCTATTTATAAAAGAATGGAATCTTTCAATTGTAATTTCATACTTGTTGTTCATTACAGGAAATCCACGTGGACCTGTCACTCCCTATGCCAAATCACTTGATGACTTGATGAAATAATGAACTCATCGACTAAAGCCAACTTTTAAAAGCCTCTCTTTTTGCTATTCTGGCTCAATTAAACCATTTCATTCATATCTAACAGAGATACTTAGCTCCAAAATCCATTTCTTACACGACTTTTTTAAAAGGACTATCCATAAATTCCGTAAGTCAGAAAGCAACTTTGTAGGGGGGGCAGTGTCTAGTTTCAATACGGTAAGATATTAGAAAGTCAATAGGTGAGTAAGAGTTGGTAATGGATTGTTCTAATTAGTCGGAGGGATAATGAAATGCATGTGATCTTGTTGAGATTGAGATTGCTTAGACATTGGATTTATGAGAAGGTTGAACAAGAGTTTATAAAGTGCTAAAAGCCAGATAGCGCAGCTAAATGGGGGCTTGTTTTTTTTAACAAGTTTTTTTATATTTCGTAAAGTAAAAAAGTATGTTTGAGAATAGGAAGCGGATTTCTTGAAAGGAAGACGCACGTCAGTTCCAGCAAAAGATTCAATGACTTGAGTAAATGTGTGGACTAAGATTCTTGTAACTTTCGGGATGACACTCTATGGAATATGTTGTGGAAATGGTGAGCTGCATCTACAAATGTGTGGATAACCCTTTATATTTTTTATATAGAGAAGAGGATCCATCAAAAATGATTTTGACAAAAGGGATGAGAATTTTGAGGGAAAAGTGTCAAGAAAATTGGTTGGAATATTTCGTGATTTGAGTTTGACAGACGGGATTTGGGATGCTCGGAGTTTCTTCTTTTATACACGGACCAAAAAAAGTATGAAAAGGAAGTCAATATTTACAACCAAAAGGCTCTTCACTTCCCATTTCAAATATTGATCCCTCAATATAGAAATGGGTTTCAGGACATGTTGAGACAGCCGGAGGTATCGAGACACACCTTATAACGCATCCAACCTACTTTTATCCTCTCTCGTCAATGTCAAGAATTGTTATGTTTGATAGCTCTTGACACTTGGTCCAACTCTTCTAAAATTAATAGCCTCATCTCTGAGGCCGAAACTGGATATTTTATAACCCATGGCCTGTGACATGTCCTCCTCCTCCAGAGTTCATGAGAAAAGCTCAAGGATGAAAAGCCGTGGAACGATTTTGATTGAATCTGGCATAAAAGGTTTTTTTTATTGCCCGAGTCACCACAAACAAATTAAAACAAGTCGTGTTTCCCCATTCCAAGACATGAAAACAATTTTACGAGTCGGTCGGATCTAAATATCATTACTCCGTTCAACAATCCCCGGGTCTCATCCCTAATACCAAAAATTCCACGCTCCAACCTACCCGACCCAACGGACCTTCCAATCTTCCAATTCAAGATGAGCCATGGATTTGTGTATGTGGAGCTGTTTTATTACACTTTCAGATGAAAGGAGATAAATCCAAACACCCTTTGGGGGATGTGTCCACTTTATAAAATATGAGACATGTGATCACTCCTTTTCTCTGTCCGACATAAAATCACAATAAAATGCCCTCGTTTTTTTCTCAACATTTTACACAAATACCCGGAGCACAGAAATAACCTGGGAATCTGTCTGGGAATCCTTGGACCTTTTACCAACACCAGCCTCTCAGTGTATTCCTAATCACAATCTATTATGATAATGTAGGAAATATTTTTTATTTCAAAAAGTTGTGCAAGGGGAAGACACTAGACAGAAATCCGCTCCTCTGCTTGGAATCCCGTGTAGTTTTTTAGTTGACAAAGGCAGAGACCCCAATTCGAATTCCCTATTACGAAAGTCCCAGAACTTGTACAAACAAAACGAGAGTATGGCAGATCGGATGGCAGTGGGGGACATGAGAGAAAACTATAGAAGCATATTTTTTAATTTACGAAATGAATCAAATGAATGAGGTAATTGCAATGCGGACTGGATTGTCTCTACGTTTTTTTCCCACACACCCCGAAGGTTACACAGAGCAATTAGAATGAGCCGGGTGTGGTCGCTAACATACAATGTCCCTGGATTGGATAACCCTTTTTAAAGCAAGGCCATTTTGAAACTTTGAAGTGATTGAAATGTGTTGGAAAGCTGAGGGACGGTTTGAAAGAGCTAAATGTGACCCTATTGGCAATAAATAATAGATTCATCTGCATTTTACTTGTTTAAAAAAGCAAACATAGGGTGTGTAATGAAATAATAAAGCCGCGTGATAAAAATCCCCCTCAGAGCCAATAGGAACATTATTACTGCTTTCTTATGCAGATATTATTACAAGCCAAGTGAATTCCATCCACCACCATCAGACGTGGATCATCCACCCTAATCTATCTTCCATCAACCCTAAAGTAATAGCTAAATAGCATCATTACTTAAAATACAACATATTTATCCGGACATTTATTACATTGGCTATGAGCAACCCCTGGCACTTATTAAAATATGGAAAAAGCTTCTGGAGTTCTAACCAGAAATAGAAAGCGTTTTTAGAACTCCAATTTCCATCCCTCAAGGCAACTCGGGGAAGAGATGAGCCAGATGAGGATGCGGTTTTAAGGACCCGTGTGTACCATGTTTGAGGAGCACTCGGTTTGTTTGCATCACTTTTACGGATGAAAGAACCGCAATGAAGCTCAAGACATTCCTATAAAATGACTAAGAATGGGCGGACCCGGTATCGGGTAGAGTAGAGGGAATCCCAGTGGGTAGATATGTGTCACCACCACCGGATTAGTCGGATCAATAAACAGGGTTCCGTCTCATCCTATCAAAGTCCCAGTTATCCGTCTAATCGACACGTAGTTTCTACCCGGACCCGGACGGTGATATGACTGATATGATAAACACGGTGTAGGGAACCCTGTGACAGACCACTGCGGGTCTTGTATAAGTTTTGAAGGAGGAAAGCTGGTCAGTCCCGGCTGTAATTACGGCAGCTAATTTCGGAAGACAAATGTGCAGAGTGACCTCAGCTGTGCAGCCCCTTAGTCCTTGCCAACTTTTGTTCCTTCTCCCCTTGAAAGGTATAGACGGCTATGATCTAATGATATGAGGGATCTCTCTCTACGTTCTAAATGCCATGAAATTGCCTAAGAGCCCATATTGCTACACTATAACTGCGTCCTCGTCATCAGTTTTTCCTCAACATTTACTCCAGCCTTTTGTTCCCATCTCCAGCCAAGGAAGATAAATGTTTAGCCATTAAAACGGTGGATTGTTTAGCTCTGAATGAGCCGTTAAATTAGCTCCACACATATTACACACTGCAATGAATATGTGGAACAATTCATTTAGGGAAATCCATGAGGGTATACACGCTCGGACCCCTTTTTATTCTTCAAATGAGTAATAGCCTCGGAAATTCGAGCGCCACTCCTGCGGTTTACAATTTCGAATCATTTGAATCCATTTCAAAGGGAGAAAATAAAATCATTTCAAAAACTAGATGAGAGAAATGATTTATTAGACATGTTTTATTGCCCTTGTTCTTGTATATGCTGAGAAGACTGTAGAGCCGAAGGGGTTAACCTACTATTATATACCCTCGACAGAGTTAAGCGGTTCCATACTACCAAACTACCAATCCATAAAGCGGTAAGGGAGCAAGTAGATCCCGAATGTGTTATGAATAATATTTGAGCTACTCTGAATTTATAAAACATTTCAAAAACTTTCCAACTAGTTCCAAAGTTGAAATATATATCCGGAGGTCAACAAAATAACATCTTTGCAAGTACGTGAACATCTCGGCTCATATATTACGCAATCATTTCCCCTCTAATGTTTGGGCTTGAAAGAATGTCTCTCTATCTATCCAAGGTTTTAGAGTGTAGACAAGTTTATAAGAAGTTGAAGGGTAGAAAGACCTTTGGCCCGATTCCAGAAGCCCATGTTTTCAAAACTATCAACTCCAGCCAGTGTGCACCACTTCCACAACACCAAAACACTCTCTCAATACTATAAACAAGGTAGGAGAGAGCTATCATCATAACTCACCACTTCAAAACTTTCAAGCCGAGACGAACTCGCTTCTCCAGGAAAGAGGAGAGGAAGGGAAATTAATAATTACCAACTCTTCATTCCACCTAGGGTCTTTCACAAGTCTTTGAACGGCCCTTGAGAAATCTCACCCCATGCACATACAATGCAATATCTGTGGGACAAGAAAATTATCTCAAGTTGTCGAGTTGTCGTCTCTGGGAATTGAAATCAGCACAAATGGAGGTATAAAAAGTTATCGGCTAAAAGTACGAGGGGATTGGCTAACTTGTAGTTTGTACCTTGTAATTGCAAATAAGTTTCTTTAGCTATTGGAATAGGGAGAGAGAGAGGTAGCAATTTGAGTAGATTAGATTTCCCCTGATGGAAGATGAGACCCACACTGCCTCTGAGGTGGACTTAACGTGCCTTTAATCACATTAAAACTTTATTCCCTTTTTATTCCCAATTAAATTATCTGTGACTTTCACCACTCCTTTCTTCCAGCTCTATTTCCTAGCCCTTATCAAAAATTTGTCCGGTTATATGGAGAAGATTGTATGTATGTAACACGAGGATCAACTCCATCCGCCTTTTCCAGCCCTATATCCCCAGAATGAAGTAAGCCCTAGTGTATAAATTATTTCCAAGGGATGCTGTTGTAGGACTAGAAAATAAAACGGATCTCTCAGCAGGGAGCCCATAGACTACCAAATCCTAGTCAACTCTTCAATACATTAGCCCCGTGTTTCTCCTTTATAAAGTTCACAATGAACTACAAGGATAGCACACACCACCTCAAATCCCTCACTGTACTTTACAAGCCCATATTCTTTATTAATGTCCCTTAAATTGAGCTCGTAAATATCCCTTGGTCCACCCAAGCTACTAGATAAATACAAATTCAATCTCTCCGGGCTGTATTGAAACGTCCTAGCCAGCCATTGCCGTAGGTGAGAGACATCTCCATTGTTGACCATTAGGAACATGAAGATGAATAATTTGTTCAAGAGTCGGCTCGTTCAAAGAAACTCTTTGGGGACAAGTTGAGGTAAACATTTGCCTTGTCTCTCCGTCTCTCTTAAACGGATAGAGAGATGACGAGCTTGTGATTGAATTAGCTTCGTTTGATGAACATCTTTCTCACATTCCTCTCCTTCACCGGATACAATATTAAGAAACCACCCTGGGCCAATAAAACACCATCTTACACAATCCTATATTAATCATACACCCAAGCCCTCTCCTCCACTCTCATTACCAAAAGCGATCGATACTCTCATCAAGTCATAAGAAAGGCAGAGGAGGAAGAGAAAGAAGGATTCTTTGCTTTTACAATGAGGAAAGCCAGTTGGACCAGGGACGGTCCACTAACCACGTCCGTTTAGTAATGATTCGGCATGTCGGGTGGGCAACCGGGTGAATTTCAAAAGTCCGAAGTTCTAAAGCCTCCATCCACGTGGACAGAGGACAAGAGGCCCTTATGATTACGCTTAAGTTATTTGGAGAAGCCAAGGGGAGAAAAGTTTACTAATTTTATGAGTTGGATGTGGAAGCAGGTGTGAAGAACTCTCTGAGCGATCTCTTCAAATCCTGCATAGCTACTACTTTCCACACCGTATGGTAAAAAAAATCCCCATCAATGGGGAACGTATGTGTTTGTATCTTTATAAATGAGAGGATTAAGGGAAAGGGATGATGGATTACCCTTTGGTCTTGGTCTCTATGACCTTTGTTACTTTGAAAATGCATTAGGGAATATTACAGAGTTTTTAAAGCTCATTTTTTTAATATTCTTCTCTAAAGGGGATCTTGTGACTGGGTGAGGATGGGATGATCAAAGTATCAAAAGCCCGCACCGACACACTACAACCGACACTTACACTTTTATCAATGAACATGTGTTGTTGTCATATCCATCCCCGAGCTGCCCTACTACTTCATGTTCACACTTTCTTTTAAGCCGCTAGCCCTTATTGGCCCTTAGCCCTTATTCAATAGGGAGGCTGGCTTCTAATTCCAATATTCAGATCCACTTACTTACCACCACCACTATCAACGGATACCCTCTACTATTCCCAACAGCTTTCTCCACAAAATCTACAACATAGCGTGGCTATCATCAAAGTTTCTGTACACAAAAAAACCGGCGAGACTTTTGAGGGAGCAGTGTGTGTTGTTAAACTGTAACCAATCGTCTCCCAAGGGATCATCCAGAAGCTAATAAACGCTGCTTTTTTATACCTAGATGTATTTTATAATAAGAGTGGATGTCCCTTTGGCTGATGATGGTATCGTTTGAGGGAGAATATGGACATCGCTCGGGGATTTAAGTAATAAATTATAAGCGGGCATGTTCAAGGAAGCCTCTGCCGGATTCGGATAGTTCGGATTGATCCATATGTTCCATGTACCCACGTGTAGGGCTGGAGTATTATAAACTCGGGCTAAAGAGAGTAGGGGATGAGTGGAATTGATATATTTAGATAAATCGGGAGGCTGATGATTCACTGGAGGAGTCGGTGGTGGTGGCGTAAAATGAGCTTAAAATCCATAGAGGCAATAAATCGAGATTAAGGGACGAGGTGTGAAGCAGAGATAGAGACATTTGGTGTCAATCTCTACAGTACCCCGTCAGTGTATGAACAGACCATGTGGGATTCCCGAAATATAGCCAACCCGACGCAGTTACCGGATAATCAGCTTTCCATTCGTCCATAGGCATGAAACATAAATATCGAAATAGAACCCTCAGTCAATCCCTACGAGCAAGGATCTAATAAGGAACTTTATTACGAATCCCGACAAAAGGGTTCCTTCCAGCTTCTAATTAAACTAATCTAATATAAAAAAATCTCTATCCATCTCAACTAGAAAAAAACAGTGTGTAAATCCCCTGACTGGCTATCTGACCTTTGACATTTCCTTGTGGATAGAACTGCAGAGGGGATTTCGTGTCAAAGCTGTGAGGCTGCAAGCTCAGTACATGCCATTGTAAAATGGCAAGTGCTATTCGGTACAGATGACATTTTTTGTGTATGAAAAGTGGTAGAAAAAGGAATAGATTGCATTACAATTTCCAGAGATGATAGAAAGATTCTCCCCTTTGTAAAAGAAAGGTTTGAAATGTGTAGAGATGCCAAGGGGATTAAATTAGATGGATTTCAAGGGGAATTAATTGGATGGAGTTGTTTGTGACCGCAAGGGGTCTTGAGTTTCATTACCATTTCCCCATCATCCCCTTCCCTTTTTATTCTATCTTCTCTTGTATAAATATTCAACTAATGAAATTCATATGGAGAAGAGCAGGTAGAACTTAGTCTAATAGAACATAATAGATCGTACACGGGGAAACTTATAAAATGAACAGACTATTATTTATCATTTCACTTTGAGGAGCAATGATTTAAGGTAGGAAACTTGAGACGTGAAAGTTGAACCCATATTTTCATATAAAAAACATATAAATAAACGGATGGAAAAACATGAAGCATTAAATAAAATACCATACTCGGATCACTCCAAATATATTTGGATTTTTTTTATGGGAAACCCAAACTCATCCTCCTATTATGGTTCAAAGTGAGCTTCATTTCTCCCTAAATATCTATCAAATGGACAAGAATGAGTGCTTTAATGTATTAGGCCAAGGCAAATAGTAAATAGAAAACAAATACAAACTTGCTACAATTATTTACAAGCATCTGCTCCAAAAACTCCTGCTCTTTTTTCCCCATCCATTACAGGCTTGTTGAGGCCCTACAGGGCTCCCAATTCCGTATCATTATAAAGAACGGAAATTATAAATGGATTACATCTACCAAAGACCAAGCCACACCGACAACCGGTACAATGAGCTCCTCTGGCCGGAGAGATCGTAATAAATAATAAATAATCTTTTGATAAGAAACATCCCAAGTGTACATACAAGGCCTTGCGCCTCCCTTGTGACTCCGGGGGGGTTATTAATAATCCTTGTATTAAGTTTTAAAAAATCTCACCAAAGTTAAATAAATGAGAAAACCCGATCGGGTAGGATAAAGTTGCCGTGTCTGTGCCTATGTAATTGAAATGGGATAAGTTGGTGTTGAACGGAGAATGTTGAGATAAGGTCTTATCATCCAAGCACCCTGACGTATGTGAGATGTATTACGTTTCTTATCGCTCCAAGTCGGATGTAGGAGGTCGGTGGTGGTTAGGCATTTATTTGACTTATCTGATATTTGAAATTTAAACAGAGTCATAAAACTCATCCAACAAGACTTAGTGCCTAAAACAGCTCTTGCTTTTTAGGGCTCCTGTACCAAATTTAGATGATTGTAATTTACAGCCCCTCTACTCCCTGCAATACATCCCCCTTGATTTCCTTACAAATATCTGAAATATCCCAAAGAAACAAACAGCCCCCTCACCAGTCTTATCTTGGATGATGGATTAACTTGCCTCTAAATGTGATACACATTTCAAATCCAGTGAATAGTCTGATTTCTTTCTCCCTAACTGGAGGTTTAATCATATCCCTTACTCCTACTGCTTCTCTCTAATGTTCATGGTGATCACAGGGTAAGTCGAGGGAGACTTGGAGGTAGAAATAATATTTGAAACGTGCGTGTTATGCGTGGGGGAGGGTATGTCTGATGATGATCGTGTATGCAAAAACAACATTGTTGAGCCTTTTGCTGTGGGATAAAAAAAAAAGTTGTAAAATCTGATGTGTCATTATATCCAGTCGTTTTTGTATCACGAGGTCCTCGGTAATGATTGTAATCTTAACGTCTCCAGCCTGCTATTTACTTATAGTTACACACACTTCCCAGGACTACCAACAACTTGGGCTAACTCATGAGTCACTCTGACTAATGACTTTCGGAAGGAACTTGAATTGCCTTAGACATACATTGAATTTATAGTTCCAATAATAATAGAGGGAATACTTTCATGAGCCTTCCCAACCATTTAGTCAATAAGATTTGAGCTTGAGCAGAGTTCTTGGATCTGGAGAATAAGAGGATTTCCTACACAACCAACAAAATAATCTCCACCACTTTCAAAACTAGAGAGAGATGCCAACTATGCGATTGTATTTTAATTATCCTTTCCCATTACACTGCTACTATTACGAGTCTACAAGGTGGAGGGAATTCCTTAGGCTCTTTCAACATTTCCTAAAAGCGCATCTCCATCAGCTAGACCCTCCTAGTCTGGTACAGTTTATTCAAAATGGATGAATGAACCCCACGGATCGTCGTATAGAATTGAGCTACAAGGAATGCATCTGGAGAATCCGGCGAGCGAAGGACCATTAACCAAATATGTGCAAGGACTCTCTCCATTCAACTACATGGCAAGTAGAGTGAAGGGGAATGTCAGGTTGGAATGTTGAGGATTCGGATCTCCGCGAAGACTGACAAAGTAATAACAATAATCAAAGGCACAAATATCCTCAAAGGCTTCCAGGTAAAAAAAATCCCTTCTTCTCTGAGTCTTGTGAAAGAATCTCTCCTTCTCTTTTTTTTCTTGTATTCCTTTGATCTGAAATTAGCTTGTGGATTCACACTTTCACACGAGAGACTTTCCTGTCTCTACTCCTCATGACAAACTTGAGCTGCTGAGAGAGAAGAACCCCTGCGGGTCACTAATTTGTCACACCTCCGTCCCCTCAAGTCTTCCTTCACAAATGAAAACATAGAAGATGGTCACAGGCTTGGGATCACCTTCCTCCCTGGTCCACTAATCTTAGACAATTTTCTCATCACACAGTGTAATCGTCCAAACATACACCACTCGGCTATTTTCTTTGAGACGTCATCATGAAAGACAAGAGGGGCTTTGAAGAGATGAGATCAAGCCGAGCTTATCCTCTCGACATTCGCTTCTATCTTAACTAAATTACAAAAGTATTAGTGTTACTGTATAGGCTCCACCTCCAAACTTGCGTTTAGTTTAAGGTGCGACTAGTCATAGTAGAAAGACTTGGGGAGATGAGCTTATCAGAACTGGAATGGCTAGAGCCCATCTGTCCAGGCTAGATGTCCTAGGACATATCAGGTCACAAATACAAAGTGCCACTAGAATAGGGCCATTAAGGACCTTGGAAATCTCACACTTTTCCCCAACACTCAATCCAATCTGGGAGCACAAATCCCTTGGCACTAAAAGCGAGGATCTGGAAATCTCTCTTTAAGTCCACCCTATAGAAACGCATTTGAAAAAGGGCTTAAAGTCCCGAAATGGAGTTTGGTCCAGTATGGATGCTCCCACCAGCTATAGTTTAAGCCTCTGCATCAACTTATCTTTATCTTCATCAAAAAATCCTCTCTGCTTTCAAATGGCCTTTGAATATGTGGACATCCCTCGAAAAAAAAAGATTTTGCAGATTGGTCGCAGATTCCACCCCCTTTGCATTTGGATTTGGATTCCAATTCATCTTCTCCAAAGCCCAACACGGCATTACATACAAACTTGTTTTTGTTATACGTGGGACAAAGGCTTGTGTCTTATCAAGATGATTCTCTATGTATATTTCACGGATATACAAACAAGCCTTGATGTTCTTGGACAAATGGCCCTTTGTTCCAGCAAAACCGGACATCTGTACAGGATACACACAAGCAGCTCTAGATTCTAGACTCTTTAGGAGCTTTATTTTTTTTATCCCACCTGGGTTTTGCATGTAATTTTATTAAAAAGCTCTCTTCCATTCATATACAATCTATTCCACATGCCTTACCCCTTTCACTAGCTTAGATTTTAATTTAGCTTGCAGTCTATGAAAGAAAGCCTCTGAACATACTTCTATGTAAATCCTAGCAAAGTCTTGAGCCACTCGTCTCTCTCAGACTGTGGACAGAGAAAAGTGTGTAATTATTGAAGAACATGAACCGATTAGGAATGATGAATGATCCCCTACATGCCTTACCAACCCTACTATCTGCCTACTCTCCAAACCCTTGCAAACGCTTCAGATTTAGCTAAAAGACATTAAGATAATATAGGAACAACAGGAGGGAAACAAACGAACGATAAAAAAACATAGAAAGAAGAATTTTGGCTACGAGTCTCTTATTTTGCGCTCAGACAGTTAGACAAGCTCATCCTTCCCAGTCGGGCTTTAAAAGGCGAGACGTGTGAGAAAAGTAAAATACGAGTTGAACAAGAAGGTGTAAGAAATATTTTGCTATTGTGGATGAAGCGTCTACAAGCCCATTCACAGGCCACTATTGACGAGGAATTTTGAAGTTTAATGGTCGATGCTTTCGACAGCGTCGAAGTTATGCATCAACCCTAATTCTAGTAAGTCGAATGTCCTATTGATCTTTGAAATTGGTCAAGTTGTTGTGGTGTGGTATTTAAACTAAGAGACGGACAGACATTTTGAGGGAATTATTTAGTGAATGTCAATAGATTTAAAAAATCTTGTTAATTATAATGGGCTTGTATGTTTTAAAGGAATGAATCTTGATTTTCTGAGAGTCAAGAGGGTTTAAACATTTAAACTTTTATTTGGCCGTTTTTGCCAACTCTCACTGGCCATTGTTTGTTGCTATCTCGAACTGGTTGAATACATTTACTTCAAGTTCAAACCTCCACCTCAACTCGGATCTCTTCCGAGTTGAGGTAACGAGATTCCGAGATAACGAAGACACACTCACTGACCATCTAATAATTCAAAATTCATTACCACGAGAGTAGAATTATTTATTCCATAATATGAAGTAGGGTAGAGTAGGCTATGCTGGCCTAGTGGCCACTCTACTTTTTTGTGATAAGAATTAATCAAAGCTGCATGGGACTTTGTAGTCTTTATCGGATCGGACCAGGCAGGGTGAACCTTATAGCTTACAACAATGTAAATCTTTGATGAGGTTTAAACCACTTGAGATTATGCAATTTCCCAAGGTGGATTAAACCAGGAGCCAAGAAGGCAATAGTTGAAATTGCAAATTAAACTGCACCCTAATATAAAAAAAGGATATTGAGTAGGGCCTGGTAAGAAAATTGTAATTCGTATCAGATGGGACGAGGATGGAATTAACTTCTTCTTTTTTAAATCCCAACCACCGGAGCTATTAAAAACAATGATCCCATCCCATCCCTAGAGTTGTTATAACGAGTTTTTGGAGCTTCAATTTTTCAACTTTTCTCTCCGAGTTACTTTAATGTGGCTGAGGATTAGAAGAGGAAGATGAAGGAGCCTATTCCATTGGAATACTCAGTGCAAAATAAGAATCTGATTTGGGTATTAAAGTGGCAGGCACACCTTAAGCAATTACGGCCCAGAGACCACTCATAAGAGTTACAGCTTACAAGATACAAAACATGGCTGGTAATCATCAGGAGCTGATTGTTAAGTGAAAATAAACCGTTCAACGAAATAGTAAAGTATCGACTGTTTTGAGTAGATGTCAATTTTCTGGTCTCAAAATGACCT
>JAQFYM010000407.1:0-70992 GCA_034694785.1 Agrenia bidenticulata
CTGAAGATGCCTGGGACCTGAATAGTAAATGTGCTATTTGGATTTTTTAATATATGGAGCCGTTTCTGAAATAATCGTGGGCCAGACAGACGGACAGACGGACAGACGGACAGACGGACAGACAAAACGATCGCATAAGTAGCTGAAGCTACTAATAAACGGATAATCACGAGGGTCAATACTTCGACCACACTATTCGTCTTGAAGTAAAATAGATTTAAAAAGCCGACAATTTTAATTTTCAAAACGTCACAACCCACATTGACCAATCAGGTCTTCCTAAAGGGCCTGAAAAATCTTTTTGGAACGGAACCTCTCTGTGAGGCTCTTTACGGAATTTTTGGGGCTTTAGCAAAGGTTTTTTTTTAGTTATTTTACCACCTTTTTTATTCTAGGGCGAACGATCGACAGAATTAACCTAGACCATGTGATGTCCATCGTGAGATTTCGGATGAAAGAGGCAAGAGAGAGACTCTTTTTACGCTGCATGCATGCTCTTCTCACGATGGACATCCGCCATGTCTAAAATCAACCCATCTTCGAACTTTGGCTTACCGTAGTTGATTTGTAGACTCAGCGGGCCACTGCGCTTTGATATTCTACATATAATTTTGGACTTGGATCTCTTAAGGTACAAGGTCACCTGATCACAAAATAGAACTGTTGGGTCTTTCAAAAGTAATTTTTGATTTGAGAGTAGGGTATTTAAATATTTAAAAAAGAAAAAAAAGCCTTATGTTGTATGCATGATAATTTTTTGGTGATCATTAGTAGGTGCCTGGGTGGGTGGTGAAAGTGTACTGAGGGTCTGGAAGAAGAACAAGAAGACAAATGATGAGCGGAGAAAGCGAAAGGCAGCAGCCGCTTGATGTAAACCAGTGTAAAGAAATAATTCACGACAAGTTGATCTTGACTGGCCAAGGTGACCTGTAAGTTGAATATAAAATATCATAGCAATTCTGAAAATACAATTTACCTTCTACGTATATATTTAATGAACACGATTTAAAATGATTTACTGTCGAAACAGATTAAAGCAACTGATCCGGACTCGTTTAGCCGAAACAGGTTGGACTTCCTCAATGAGGGCCGAGCACATGGAATATGTTAAAAATAAAGGAGTCGCAAACGTTAATGTCGCGCACATGATTGATGGCACCGTTCCGTTAGGCATAAGTAAGTTTTTTATAACTTATAACTATTGTATTATAGATATGAGTAACTATCAAAAATAATTGTATCCCAGTTAGTTTAATTTAAATTATTTTACCTCGTTCTTTAGAAACTTTTCCAGAAGCCGTAAGAAATGAAATCGCAGATATTTTATTGAAATTTTCTACGCAATACATTCGTACCGATGACTCCGTTCAACGCCTTCCGGAATCAGACCATGCCTGTGCCACCGCGGAGCTATTTCAATATCAGAGTAAAGATTCTAAGCCCGACCCTGGATTAAGTATTAACGTAGTAATGCCACAGTTGAATATTAATAGTACTCCAAGTCCTATTACCGTTTCACGACTCTTAACACCTCCGCCTTCTCTACCTGTCCTCTGTCCTGAAACCTTTGAAGCCGGCATTAAAGAAGTACCAACTCCGGAAGAAAACGAAGGGGAGGAGGAAGAGGAAATTCTTCGTAATGACAAGGAAGAATCAGAAGAACTTATGGATTTCTAGGTCATGTTTTCCTAGGATGAGTTACAGACGTTACGGTTACAGTGATCTCACTTAAGATATTTTAATAGCTCATGTACAGTTTGGTTTGTATTTCGTCCTTAATCGCATCCTAGGTGAATATTAAAAATTGAAATCATGTATTCTTTGCTCTACTATTAATTATGGATAGTAAATTTTTGTGATGATTTCTCTATGGATAAAGTTCATTGTTATTGAAAGCTCGATGAAATGAATTGTCGGAGCGTTATTGTTTCATTGAAAGCGTTGAAAGTGCCTTTTTCATTTTTGTCCTGTAATAATTGAAAATTTGAAATTGTTGGTATGCCCTGTCAGAAATGCCGGATGGTTAGTACCATAGACGGGCGTTTCGGGAGCCCCCATCCCGCTTTTGACTAAGAGCCCCCATCCTCATTTTGACTACCCCCAAAGCCCAAGCAAGCCATTTTGCCCGGCTATGGTTAGTACACGTTTTCGGGTCGTTAGGAGCGTTGAGCGTTGCACAGGCTGCCATGCAGAGTGGTTATATTGACTATTTTAATAACCCGACACGTTATATTTACGCACTTTAAACGCCCCTAACGCATTTGCCGTGTGGATTGCGAGTCCGGGTAACTTCGGAGAATGATTAGTTTTTGCTTTTTGAGTTATGCCTTTTCAACCATCGAGTTTGTGAAGAATTGAACCGCCAAGTGTGAAATCCATCGAATCCATGCTACTGTGACTGATCGGCATCGGGTCGCGTGGAACAGTAATCTAGAAACCGGTGTGTGATTTGTGGATATCCTCCGTTAATTTTAACTGTTGGCTGGAATTGAAGAATTAAACTGTTTCTCTGTACAATCCAACAAAGTCATCCCTACTAGTACCGGTATGTTCATTTAAACCTGCTGATTCTAATAGTTTAATAATTCCATATATGGCATGTACTAGTACATAGCACATTGTATAGTACGACGATTGTTAAATTATCACTTCGATTATCTTATCTTTCTACAAAGGTGAAGAGAACAAAGAACCTGTCATAATTAGCTTATGTTAAAATTTAAATTCTGTCGGTCCATCTGGAATATCTGGATCCTTTCACTTTCACTAGTTTCCAGCCTTTGTATTGTGTATTGGATTTTGGATGGATGGGAACCGTTCACAATTACGTTCTTGATTGATTGATATTTCAAAGCTTTTAATTGAATTTTGAAAACAAAAAATGTGTCACTTATGGATTTTTTCATGCGTCATAAATAAGGAATTTTGATTTTTCAGTAAACTTTGAAGTAATATGTATACAAATGTATATTTTATTAAACTTTCTAAAGTTGAAGGTTTAGTTTTTGGTTAAAAATTACCGTCAAAAAAGAATATTGAAGGTTTTTTTAGATTTTTTTTCCGGGAATTAACTTGAGGTATTTTAGTCTTTGATTTTAAAGAATGTTTAACTTTTCTAAAAACAAATTTTGTATTTTTGATTTGGTAAATTATTAAGAAAGATATTGATGTTCAAAAGATTGAAGATTCCTGCAACGGATTATTTAATTTATGTTTAATTTAATACGCACTAAAATAAATATTTAACTTTTAGACGGTATTTGTATTATGGTTTCCAGGTTCAGTGTCATTAGCTAGTATGTCCGGAAAAGATGAAGAGGATTCAGGTAGTGGTGGAGAACGGCCTTTGTCATTTGACTCCTTATTGGATGTATTTGGAATGGACAAAGATAGCCTTAAAAATTCCGGAATCAAAGGGTAACCCAAATTTTGAAATATTGTCTTAAGATTATCGAGGGGTACTTCAATTATAAAAACTTGTTCAATTTAAACTAGAATGCTAAAAATATTGGTATCATCTCTATACACCTGTAACAACAGGGGTCATCGAATTGAAGTCCGGAAATTTATCAAGCATCTGAAGAATCCTAAATTCGAGAATGTTCTACAAGTATTATTTACTATGCTTCTGGACACCCTTGCTTCGAGACAGCAATATGTATCCACGTAAGTGTCATCATCATGTCACTTATAATTTTTCACTCGCCAAATTCCACATTGTTCGGTGATAAAATGCGTAGTCTCATATTTAAAATAGACTCGAATTAGATTGTTAAATGTCAAGGGAAGGGCTTTTAGGCTCTTCAGATTCGACGGTAGAAGATTATTAAAATAAGTTTAAGTAATTTAACCTAATAAATTATTATTGATATTATAGACAAGCTACGAGCAAGACAGCTTTAGAGTTGTTTAAGTGGATGACGAAGGCTTGCCATAGTAGCAGCAATCTTCCACAAAACTTCCCACAACTTTTTGCGGTGCTTTTAAGCAGAATACAAGGAAAGCGATTAGAGAAATCTGCAGAAAAAAAGCTGGACATTTTCTACAAATCTCTTACTAAAGATGTGTTTGAAAAGTTGATAAACGCCTTGTTAAAATTGGATGAAAGTATTGTTGCCATCAGTGTCACTATAAACCACCTTCATCGAGCCAATCGGCTGAACGAATTTTTAGGTGTTGGTGATTTTCCTACAAAGGCAGTGCTTCTCGACCTCTTTGCAAAAGATTGCCTTACGACCAAAATAGCCAAGTCATCGTGGGTTTTGGAAAAGACTGCCAAAAGCCTCCTACTTCCTATTTTGACTGAAAAAGATTTCAGAGAAAGTTTACTTCCCGTGATTCATAAGGCTATGCTTCGCAGCCCTGAAATTGCAATTGAGGTTATAAATCAGTAAACAAACTGTTGAATTTAAGAAATTTTTAATACATAGCCGTTAGTCGATAATCTTCATCCTTTTTGTTTTATTGCAGTCTGTTGGGTTTACTTTGGAAGCTGTTGAATTCGACTTGAGTCCGTTTTCGGCAGATCTTAGTAAAATTCTTGGAAGTAGTTTGCATTCTCAAGAAGAGTTAACCAGACAGCAAGCGATTTTTTCTTCTAAAGCTTTAGCAAAAAATGTAAGTTTTATGTAGGTAGTTAATGTATTTTAATACTGGTTTCACATATTAGTCATTAACCCATTCCGGGTGCTAGGCAATTCCTTATGGCCTATTCATCACAGAGGCAAATAATTTGGCGCTGTGATGAATTGCCTATAAATTGGTCGCTAGGAATTGCTTGGAGCATTCCGATGGAACATTATTTTATAATTAGGCGTTTGCTTAGATCGTTTAGAAAAGGCTAAAATGGGCTTTTGACTAATTTAGGTACGTAATGTTGAAGCAGCTCAAGCTGTTATTGGATGGTATTTCGATATTTTTAATGGAGCGGAAGGTAAAATCAGTGTCGCAGCTCAAAAAATAAATATTCTTACGGTAAAGTCTTCAACTTAATACTATTGTTTTAGTTTACAACAAACTTTTACTATTTGATTTTTTTTAACTCAGACGATTAAACTGATGAGAGAATGCGGAGTTCCTAGTTCCCAAGCTCATCTGCTTTCAAGTTACGTTATTCAACGATCAACTAAGATACTCGAATCAGAGGGTAATGCAATGGACTATTTTATAACTTTTTTCTCTCAAATTAATTAAGCTAGAAGATAATTGTTAATCTGTAGTTCACGAAGGAACGGTGTTGGAGATCTTGGACGTAATTGATTATTGGACTGAAAAACTTTCTGGAGAAATTCCAGTCGAGCTTACAGACTACCTAAAAAAATCTCTATCGAATCTGAAAGGAGCTGTACGCACAACCTTTAGCAATGTTATCGTGTCGGTTTATGCAGGCAATAGAAGTGTCCTGATTAAACCCATGTTTGATGTCCTATCCAAAAACTACGAAAAAAGTTCTGCTCTGATCACACAAGTAAGTCGTAACTTTGAATTTCGAAGATTTTGTTTGTGTATGTACATCTTTGTCCGGCGACGATTATGTCTCAATGATAAATTTTCGACTTTAATTTCGAAAGATGAATGTTTAGTTACCTACATTTTTTATGTAATTTAATTAAAGACATTTATAAAAAATGAAACTAAAAATTTGCTTTCGAAATGAAAGTCTAAAATTTATCATTGGGGTCGCTAGTCATCATTTTTGCGAGACATAAATTTGATAAATACCTATATGTCGTGACGTTCTTTGTGTAATAATACAACTTTACAATTTGTTTTTAAACAGGTTAGTGGGCTAAGTGAATGTATCGCTTTTGCTACTGTGATTTTACGGGGTGACGCTAATGTACCAGAACATTTGATGTCTTCCTTTTGGTCACTTTGGACTCATATGAACGAAAAGTTTTTTGGGTCCTGTAACTTTGGATCAGTCTTACAGGTTGCATATTTTGCAAACCAACTCATACCTCGAGCAAAGGATCCAGTTTGTGAAAAAGTATTCGATGCTTTATCATTTTCTCTTGTTTTTAAAGACTATCAGGTAAGCTAAGAAGCAGTTATAGAATTAAAATCTTAGTCGAAAGTAGTATCTGGGCAAATGTAAATGAACTGACTGTCAATTAATGCTTAAAAATTTGTGAAATTAGACGCGCCAAGCGGTCCAAAATATCATATTCTTAACTTTTCGTTCGGAAAATGACGTAAGTCGCTATACATCATTGGTTCACAGCCTTAGACGAGCGTTTGAAACATCTTGTATTTCAGTAAGAAATCCTCAATTTTTTATACAAAAAGAGTATAGTATGAAAAAGCGGTAGACAATTTTTATATAAATAGGACCACATCAAAGAAGAGGTTTTGAAAAAGCTTGCTCTTGAGATTTCTGGATTGAAAGAACATGATAAAGAATCTCTTGCCATGGAATTGTTATGGGCTGCTCATCTAGTTAAAAATGATAGTTGGGTCAAAGTTGTCCAGTCTATGAAAATTGATCCTGGGCATCTTCTTAGTCGTAGAAGCAAAGAAGTTAACGAAAATTTCATTCAACAATTTGATGGCAGCGAAACCATGAGATCTATTCTAAGTACTGTGGCATTTGTAGTTGGAGAGAAAGTTGTGCGAAGTTGTGTGGAAAAGTTTAAGATGTAAGAATCTAACCGTACAATAGTAATTCAAAGATTTCATGCTAAGATAATTGCATTTATTTGTTTTGCTTTAGCATTGTCAGTGATCCTGAAATATTAAAAGTTACAAGAGACGATTATTTCATTTTTTTGACACCTGAAGGACAGCTTTGTGATAGCAGTGTGATCGAAGCGTAAGAAATAAAAATAAAAATATATCACTTTGTTTTCAACAAATTTTCTTCATCTAGAGCCGAGGACAGCACAAAAAACTTGAAAAGAGAAAGCCGAGTCTACTCTTACAAAGAGCAACTAGAAGAAATTCAGCTTCGGAAAGAGCTTGAAGAAAAACGAAAAAAGTCTGGCAAACCTGTTGTATACACGAATAAACAGAAAGAAGCCATCAGAAATCAGTTGGAAAAAGAAGCCGGAATTAGATCTACCGTTGGAGGAGTATGTCTGACAATACTGGATTTTTATTTTTAAATAAATTTGATGATGTTAATAATGTTTGAAATGATGAGATGTTATGTTATTTTGTAGTTACATGCCCGAGTCAACATTGGATTGGGCTTATTGGAATCAACCTTTGTTGGAAATCCTGGAGTATTTGGAATGTTTTTGAAAGATCTAATCAACAAATTAATCGAAGTAATGCGTAGTCCAGTTGCTGCTCCAGATGCAGTAAGATTTTTTGTGAAGCTGGGTGAATCGTTGTTTGAGCCTAAAATAAGAGGTAGGAAATTACAGGTTATTGTAATTTCTCGAGACGAAATTGCAGTTTTGCATGTATTTTTTTAATGGTGTAATTGGTGTAGGTTTAGCAGTCGCTCAAAGGTCGTTGCGACTGATCTCTCCAAATTGTGATTTACCGAAAGAATGGGAGCAAGATAAACTTTTAGCAGCTGTCCAAAATACTTTAGAATTTGTTCGGAAGGTAAAAGTCAATAGAATCCATTGGTAAACAAAAATAATTTGTTACTTTTGTATTTTTGTCATTATTCAGATAAGTCAGAAAGAAGAAGGATTAGGTGGAGCTGCATTTTCATACTGCTTCCCAATGTTTCGTTATGCTGTGAAACAATATCCTAAAGATTCACGTGTCATCCAAGGAGTCTTAGGCACGATTGTCGTTGTTGCTAAAGATGGTCCGGGTTCTTTAAAAAGCAGAGATTCGTTTATTCCCAGAAGCGAACTAATTGAATTGTTATACTACTTAATTGGTAAGAAATTCATTCAAATTAGTATTATATTAGTTGATCCACAAAAATACAAAATTAAAATACGTCCTATGGAACTCAAATTTTCTTGCAGAAACAAATGATGGTGCTGTGCAACAATTGGCATCCACAGCAATATTGGCGATGGCAAAATTAATTGAATCCGCATTAGATCTGTTGGAAGAAAAGGAACTATATTCTCATATCGAAGCTTTGACAAGTCATTTAAAACTCTGCCGAGAAACTGCTCTTAAAGTAACTAAACGAGAGATGAGAATGATTTGTAGTTTTGATTTTTGATATTAATTCAATTATCACTTATACAGAGTCTGCTTATAATTTGTCCTTTGTGGGACTCCAGCGACAAAACTCTTAAAAACGCCGTTGTTGCGAGTGTCTATAGAGAAAAATTTGACTCAGTGTCGGACCTAGCCGCAATTGCTGAGGAAATTTGGAAACAAGCCGGATTAAATGTTGATGAGAGCTTGTACGGGGAGTTATTCAGAGGTTCGGCTGCTTAAGTTACAGCTAGCTAAATTTTTTGTCCCGTAACACTAAATTATTCTTTGTAGCTGTCCTTCATCCTTGTGAGGAAGTTAGAGGCTCGGCCTCAAAGGCCGTGGGGGCATTTTTAAAAATTCACTCATCCAAAATTGATGAAGCAATACAAGATCTAATAGCATCGTACCATGAATATGAAATACCAACCCCACCACTACTGGATAATTTCGGAAGAGTGCTACAAGAAGGAATAGATAAATGGGAAGGTAGATGTGGAGCTGGTCTTGCTATGAGAGAAATAGCTTCGGAAATGTTACCTGCTACCGTAAGCTTAAGAATTTATTTATTTATTTACTTAATCTACTTCAATCTGTAATAATATTTGGATTATAAATAGGCCAAAGTATGCATGGAGTGGCTAATAACATCCACATTGTCTGACAGAAGTCAAGCCGTTCACCAGATCATGTTGGAAGCGGCAGTGGAAATAGTTCAGATACACGGGACAGGTGATGGATGCATTCAGTTTCAGTTCAATTTGTTCTATCATAATTTTTTTTATTGTATTTCTATGTAATTTTGGAAAAATTTGTAGATTGATTGGAGAATAATTTTTAATATTGAGAATTTTTGAATTTTCAGTGTGCCTGAATGAGTTTATAGTTACAATCGAAACCTTCTTAGACAAAGTTGGAAGTTCTGCGAAGTATGATAATGTTCGCCAGGCATGTGTTGTTCTAATGGGGTGTTTAGCAAGGCACTTAGACCCTAATGATGCTAGAGTCAAGTCAATTTTCAGCACTCTAATTGATACACTTTCGACTCCTTCTGAGAAGGTACGCAAAGACTTCAGTTATAACTAATTAATTTCTTCTTTCAAGTGTTTCGTATTAAAAATGAAATTGCTATTTTTTGAAGGTGCAAGAAGCTGTTGCAAATTGTTTGCCGGCTCTTGTTCCGGCTGTCAGTTCTGAATCAGCTACAATTCTTAAAAGATTACTAGAGAAGCTGATGGAAGCCGAAAATTTTGGGGAAAGGTGTGTGTTTAAATCTATACCTGAATTGGCTGAGTTTCTCTGAAAACTAATTAAACCATTTAAATTTGGGAATAAAAAACTTATTATCGTGTATTTTGAGCAGACGTGGAGCTGCATTTGGCATCGCCGGGATGATCAAAGGTTTAGGTATCCTATCTCTAAAACAGCATGACATCATGAACATACTAGCCACAGGAATGCAGAATAAGAAAAACTATCGACACCGTGAAGGTTCTTCAGTAATATTTATTTTAAATTAATTCTGCAGTTATAACTTAAACTCGTATTTTTTTTAAATTAGGCTCTTTAATGGCTTTGGAATTACTTTGTGAATTTTTGGGACGTTTATTTGAGCCTTACATAGTTCATGTTCTACCTTACCTTCTTCAGTGTTTGGGAGATTCCAATGTGTAAGACTGTTTTCTTGAATTCTGATGAATGAATCTCATCTTAGGAAGCATTTTATTAATTCCTTGTCTCACTATTTTGCTGGACATTTTGCAGGTACGTAAGAGAAGCTACAGAAAATACCGCCAAGCGCGTAATGAGTCGCCTTTCTGGACATGGGGTCAAATTGGTGTTACCAGCTCTTATTGGAGCTCTGAACGAAGATTCATGGAGAACTAAGTGTGGATCAGTCGATCTATTGGGTAGGATGGCATACTGTGCCCCAAAACAACTCTCAGGATGTCTACCTATGATTGTTCCTCGACTAATTGAGGTTACAGTAACTACATGTTCATTTACACAGTTTTTTATGGAACTGGAATATAAATTAATAATTGCACATTTAAATCTAGGTTCTGGGAGATTCCCACGTAAAAGTTCAGGAGTCTGGGGCCAAAGCCTTAGGGTTGATCGGTTCTGTAATTCAAAATCCTGAAATTCAGTCCGTAGTCCCGGTGTTGTTGCAGGTACTTTATCAACCCAACTTACTTGTAAATTCTTTAAATTTTTAAATTTTAATTATATTTTTGGTATTTTTTGACAAGGCGCTACAAGACCCTGGAAAGAAGGCATCGTCTTGTTTGCAATCTTTGCTTCAAACCGAGTTTGTACATTTTGTTGACCCTCCTTCGTTGGCTTTAATCATGCCCGTTGTTCAGAGAGCATTCCAGGATAGATCAACCGAAAATCGAAAAATGGCCTGTCAAGTTATTGGAAACATGTATTCACTCACAGATCATTCGGACTTAGCCCCATACATGGAGAATGTGATGCCTGGAATAAAGGCATCTCTAGTGGATCCAGTACCAGAGGTAGGTTTAACTTATCAATATCTCAACAGACTTTATTTATGTTTTTCAAATTAAAAATTGAATATAGGTTCGTGCTGTTGCTGCAAAAGCTCTTGGAGCAATGGCGAAGGGTATGGGAGAAAAATGCTACGATGAACTCCTGCCGTGGCTTATGAAGACACTTGTATCTGAAGCTAATTCAGTCGACCGATCAGGAGCCGCGCAAGGATTGGCGGAAGTTATTGGATCGTTAGGAGAGGATAAATTGCATAGGTTTATGCCAGGTAAATTAATATTTTAAACCTCAGTAAATTTGTAGTAATTTTTACTGCGTTTATTTTTAGAAATAATCAGAAAAGCTGACAGTGACGACCTTGCACCTCATGTAAGAGATGGGTACATGATGATGTTCATATACATGCCAGGTGTATTCGAAACTGAGTTTGTTCCATACATTGGTCAAATAATCAATCCAATTTTGAAGGTTCGTCATGCCAAAGCTGCTGGCTGTATCAGATTTTGATTTTGTCATGTATCAACGGTTTTTTCCTCATAAAACTAGGCTCTCGCTGACGAAAATGAATTTGTTCGTGACACTGCTCTTCGAGCTGGCCAACGAATTGTTACAGGATTTGCTGAAACTGCCATCACACTTTTACTTCCGGAGCTGGAAAAGGGCATTTTTGATGATAATTGGAGGATTCGATTTTCTTCTGTGCAACTTTTAGGAGACCTTTTGTATAAAATTTCTGGTGTTTCTGGAAAGATGAGTACTGAATCTGCTGGAGATGATGACAACTTCGGAACAGAGCAGTCACAACAGGTAATAACTTTTTTAAAGGGTTGTTCTTTCAATTGAAATTCTAGAGTCATAACTTCATTTTAATTTCAACCGTGCAGACTATTATTTTGGCTCTTGGCTCAGAAAGGAGGAATCGTGTATTATCTGGATTATATATGGGACGTTCTGACGTTGCACTTATGGTTCGTCAAGCAGCTTTGCACGTTTGGAAAGTTGTTGTAGCAAACACACCGAAAACTTTAAGGGAAATTCTTCCAACTCTGTTTTCTCTACTTCTTGGTTGTTTAGCCAGTCATTCACATGACAAAAGACAAGTTGCTGCGAGGTACGGAGGCTATTTTATCCAATTCGCTTATTTTTGTGACCGCTCGTAAATGTTAATTCATTGTGTATTTTCCATCGTCTTACTAAAGTCGTTTTTGATCGACCTTTTTTTTCTCAGAACCCTTGGAGATCTTGTTAGAAAGCTCGGTGAAAAAATCCTTCCTGAAATTATTCCAATATTAGAAAAGGGACTGGAGTCAAACCGTGCAGATGAACGAGAAGGTGTTTGCATAGGTTTATCTGAAATAATGGCATCCACTAGCAGGGACATGGTGCTGGCATTTGTCGACAATTTGGTCCCAACTTTAAGGTAGGATCTTATTTCGTACTTAAACACATGTTTATGACGCAGGAATTTAAAATAAAATGCAATGATTTTTTAGACGAGTGCTTTGTGATCCTAACCCCCAAGTTCGGGAAGCGGCTGCTCAGACATTTGGCAGTTTACACTCAACAGTTGGAAGTCGAGCTTTGGATGAAATTGTGCCTTTCCTAATGAGAAAACTGGTAAATATCTTATGAATGGTTATTTGATAATGTACCAATCAGTGTAGGTGTGTAGATAAAAAATTCAGTTGTAGGTAAGGTCTTTTAGGTTTAAATAAAAAGTATTAGCTATAGATTGCAATAGTTGAGATAAATTAAAATGAAAAGATAAGGTAGGAATAGGATGAAGGAATGTAGAGAATTTCGAAAGGTTTCTGAGACACAACTCTTTTCTAGGGAGATCAAGATGAAGGCGAGTATGCTCTGGATGGACTTGGTCAAATATTGGTCGTAAAATCGAAGGCAGTAATGCCTTATCTAATCCCACAACTAACTGCACCACCAGTCAATACCAAAGCGCTTGCCATTTTAGCATCTGTAGCTGGAGATTCATTGTCCAGACATTTGGGGAAAATTCTACCTGCTCTGTTATCAGTTCTTAGCCAAACGACTGGTACCCCACGGGAACAAGAGGTTAGTTTAATTTTACTTTTTTAGAAGTCAAATATGGTAAAATAGATCTTAAAAAATATTTATACTGTAGGAACTTCAATACTGCGAACGCATTGTGCTGACTGTATTGGATGATCAAGGCGTACGGCTGATAATTGATGACCTGCTAGATCACACAAAATCAGATAATGAAGGAACGAGGAAAGCCGCAATTACATTACTTTCACTTTTCTGTATTCATACAAAGGCTGATTTGGAACCGTATATTGCACAACTTATTCGAGGCCTCGTTCAATTAATGACTGAGACAGACGATCAGATACTTCTTCTACTCGCAGATGGTCTTGCGGCTGTAGTAAAGGTAGGGCTTCAACTTCAATAATTTATGCTTTAATGAATGAAATTAATTCTAAACATAGAAAAGTATTCGATTTACAGTCATTAGACAGTGTTGAGAAGCTGGCATATGTTGGAGACGTCCGCCAAGCAATTAGATTTGTTAAAAGTGATCTGAAAGGAAAACCCACTCTTCCCGGTCTCTGCACATCTAAGGTACGGTGTGATGATATTTTGACCAAAAAATTGTATTTTGTAAGTTTGCACATTTAAAACTTTTGGTCGGATTTGTTGATTTTTTCCCATAGGGTATCAATCCAGTCTTACCTATATTTCGAGAAGCCCTTTTGAATGGTAGAGCTGATGTTAAAGAACAGGCTGCACTTGGAATGGGAGAAGTTATTTCCTTGAGCACAGAAATTGCGTTGAAACCTTCTGTGATTCATATCACTGGTCCTCTAATTAGAATTCTTGGTGACCGGTATGGTCCCGAAGTAAAAATAGCTGTATTGGATACATTGACACTTCTCCTAGTGAAGGTTTGTGTGGAAAAAATTTGTTTAATGCTGAAGCTGTGAATTTGTGTTATACATTATGTTTTTGTTACTAGGTGGGAGTTCATTTGAAACCCTTCTTCCCACAGCTACAGACAACATTTTCCAAAGCCTCTAACGATCCGGACAGAATTGTAAAACTCAAAGCTGCCACTGCCTTGACCGAATTGACTCAGTTAATGCCGAATCATAACCGGTAAAATTTTGTATAAGCTCACGGGGCTATCGACTCCTCACCACGTCAAGATCAAATAAAAATATGTTTTGTATCTTAATCTCGAGCCTTCTTATACGAAGAGTTTGTAGTAAATATTCAAAACTAATCCGGCTTAAAACAAGTTATACCATATCATGGACGTAATTAGATTTTATCCAGTCTTGCAGTAGCTTATGCAGAACAATAATACTTAGTTAAATAATAGCTAGTTAGTCGCTATACATTAACCATGAACTCGATATGAACATCACAACAAAATCAGATACTAAAATCAATACATCGATATGGAGTGAATCATCCGTTTCTCATTGTGCCTTATGCCTTCTGCGCTACTGTTAGTGCCTAATATCTAATATCTAATATCGATGAGATTAGAAATCTATGATTGAAGCAGCCTCTATTAACTCATTTTAGTGAGTTAGTAAAATGATGTCCGTAAAAAGGGACCATACATGCATCATCCCCCATCAAGGGCTACTTTTCCCTGAGGAGTATGAAAAGTAAATATAATCCAAACGGTTTTCTCATTTTATACGTTATTTCCCAGGAAGTTGAAATATTTTAAATCACCAATATATTACCTTCAAAGGTATTTCAATTAAGCTTGAACCTTCAATTAGTTAGGATTTTCGAAAGCTATAATATAGGTATAACGTAACTTGTTCTACCTGTGCAGGATTTCCGCTTTTGGTGATAACATCGACTATCAGTGATGTGCTCTGCGTATGGAAAAAAATTATGCGTGCATTCTAAATCGTTCCGCACTGATAGGAAAAGCGTTTTATCAATTTAAAATATTAGATAGAACATGTTTCTGTCTACTAATAATCTCAAGTGTACTCTACATATGGTGTCTCATGTCTCATCTTCGATATTGGCACGAGTAGTGAATGTGCAAACCTATTAAATGAATACACACATCAAGTCGTTGACTTGAGAGGGCTTCCATGCCTTATAACTTCTCACGCCTCCTTGGAAACAATGAGAAGTGGTACAGGATACAGACAGGCTGATTGGGATTCCAGGTCCCCCACACGGACGCACAACTCTTGCCATGAGTTGTAATTCGAATTCGGGGGTAACTGGTCCGGCGTGTGGTAACGCCACTGATTCTACTCTACCTCAACTCCGATCCACACTCTCCATTGCTCCAGCAGAGAATCTTCAAGTTTTTCAGGTAGGGGCAGTTGGAAAGTTGGACTGGGAATGATGATATGCCATAATGATGTGAATAGAAAAGCATGGCCGGCCGGACGGAACGAAGACAACATACCCCAGTTCACTTTATATATAGCTTTCCTCCTCTAGTTAGTCTTTTGAAGATTGTACATGAAATAACCCTTTCTTACGGGGCAGAAGAAGGAACGCTATAAGGAGTTAATATTATATATTATGAGATATTTTGTGAGTTAAGCAAAACAGAAATTTCACCAACTCTTTTTCCCCGAAGAAGTAAAAAATACAAAGGCACTGTGTTATGCATATGTATGTCTCTGTCTATGTATATTAGGTGTGCACGCTCATGTATTCCTTAAATGCAGAGTATCTCTTCATAGGGACATTCCGATGACTAATCTTAATAATAATAATATGGTTGGAATAAATAAGTCTTAGCCATAACAAGATGACATACTCATACTCTGTGAACTTCATATCGTAATCCTGTAATGTATGGAAACCGGACACACTACTGTACTACAGAGTCAGTTTATTACACTGCCGTACTAACCATCTTGGGATGGGGCATTGCGAAACGGGAAATGTCACATTTTTTATATCCCATGAAACCAGAGGAATGCATTGAAATTTTTGGATGCAATTCAAATGCTTCTAACTAGGAAATACGAGGCTGGTCTAATTGTTAAATTAAAGGCATAGGTCAATCTCAAAACTAAAAAAGCCAGCGTGTGCAATGGAATATGGATCAATATGAAATGTGATCATGGCTATTACTGATTGATCTTGTAGGCCAAGGTGATTTAACTGGTTTAAATTTTGCTAATCATACCGGCCATTTGCCAAGGTGTCGTATCACGGATCGGCAATAAAGAACGATCATTCCTTATGATTTCTGAATATATTCTCTGCTGACTGTCCTGACTCTTTGCGGGACATTTATCCGTACGAGGTTCACATGAAGTCAGAACTTTAAATACAGGAATTCCTAGTCAACAACCTTGGTAACATATATACCATATAGTATTATAAGCTATGTTCAAAGAACTGTTATACAGATAGGATAATAATTAATGCAATAGATTGCAAAAATGCAGTAGAGGAAACATGCTGAATAATTAATACGTATCGGATTCTAAAAAGAATTCGGACCTAGTCAATTTATTGCTGACTGGGCAATATTATACTTATCATGTGGGCCAAAATGCTTAACTTTGTAATTCTATTGTGAATGAACATACATATATCAGGTTAACAACATCAATAAACAAAGAGACAATGTTTTTGTTCCTGTTAATTCGTCTACTCTCATCATCAGCTAGCATCATTTTATCGCGATATCAAAACTCACAACATTCACAATCTAGGGTTGGTGGTTTTATTATAAAAAAAGAACGGGAGACAGTTTACAACAGCTGAGTCCAGTAAAAAATCAATTGAAAATAATTCAGTATGTTTGTATGTATTCAGTAATTAAAACAGACATAACACGAAGTAGTCGCAAACTCCTCTTCTTCACCTCTCCTGCTATAGTTAGTCGTCCTCCTCATTGTCATCCCCACCTTCCCCGTCGTCTTCCTCTTCTTCTTCTTCTGAAAATATCATAAAATACTTCATCACACTCAATCCTTTAATCTCTAACTAACCCAACTTATACAATTGAAAATTGTATCGGTCACAAATGGAAAATTCCGTGATTCATGGCATGAAACATTAAATGAAAGATGATCCCCCGGCAACTTATCTGCGTGAAAAAACTTTACCGGTAGTCCAGCTAAGATTGAATTTTACTTTTACATAACCCACTCTACACCGGCCGGGTAAATTTCATGTCAAATGCCATGCCATGTCCCAACTCCCACAACTTCCGTACAGGAATATGTAATTCAGAATATGTTTTATGTTATCAGCTCACCCTCACCTTCTTCCTCTCGGAGATCTTCGTCACCCTCATCTTCCTCCTCTTCTGCATCAACTTCTTCTTCGTCCTAAAAAATAACATAAGATAATGAACATATGAGTACATCCTGTCATTAATTGATTGGAGAATCAATCCGCTTATATTTCAGCTTACACTCACCTCTACTTCATCTTCCTCTCCATTCTCTTCTCTTTTCGCTTTTTTAACGTCGTCCGTTTTCTCCTGCAAAACAATTAGCAATAACAATTAGTCACTGCTCACAGTACACACTTCCAGTTCCAGCCTCATCCCACTTATTCCATTATACGAAGGGAATTATGAGAAGGAAGCGTCCTTTGGTAGATTAAACACACGCCATCTGGATGAGATTGGCAGGTGGCAGAGGTGGAGGGTTAGAATAAGAGGGATAGGAAACACACTGCTTGAATCCACTATTCAGTTTTGGCGCCAAGTGGGATTCCCTATCCCAGCACAATCCTATTTGACATCCCAATTCCCATGCTTTCTTTTGCCGGCAGTCCAAGCTTCCAATCCCACCCAATCACAAAATACGAGGGTGACATGACCCAGGGAAAAACCCTCGTCACTTAATCAATTGTGGAAATGAAAAATGAAAAATCCCGTTAAAATACAATTTCCAAACAAAATTAAATCCATTGAAATAGTTTCCTCCGAAATGTCCAATCATCAGTAGTTAAAATTGATCTGAACTTGTACAAACTACTAATATACTAATGGGCTTTGATAACCGGTGGTGGCTTTGGAAGCATGGACCAACACAATGCAGAGTAAATGGCGGGTAGAGAGGCCATGGTTTCTTGCTTGTGAATAAAAACCCCTCAAAACATGAATTAAATGACCTACCTCAGCTGCCCTTTTCGTGCCCTTGACCTCGGCTTTAGGGTCGGAGGACTTTTCGTTATTCTCGGCAACCTTCTCCACGGCCACTTCTGACTTATCGTTGGAACTCATGTTTCTAAGTAAATTTTATAAACTTGAAGAACAGTTTAGCGTCAGAGATATATAGTTGAGTGGTCGAACAGGAGAGACGAACTGAGAACCGAGTCAAAACTGAGAGTGGCACAAGCGGCTGGTGCTTGGCTTTTGTTTCAAAGCGGCTGGTGATGGCGCGGCTAGCTGCCTTCCCCTCCTCTCATTGGTCCAATTATTCTACCCCACCCTTCATCCCCACATATCCACCTTTGACCTTTTAACCTATCTTTTACCCCACCCATTAAATAGCCATGGACAAATTTTAAACTTTATCCAATCCTCTTGTAAATTCACAAGAAATTGTCCGCAAACTCAGGGGTTTGAGAGTACGAGTGTGGAATATGAGCAAAGAGCTCTGGGTTTGAGAAGCCGGGTTGCGCATTGGAGCGAGAGACGAGTGGAGTCTCCTCACTCCTATGGAAATGTCACAACCACAGACACCACCTCCATCACTTCTCCTCTACAACCATCACCACAGCCAAACTCATTGGCTCCACTCACACATGTGACTCAAAAATACTCCGCCCTCACCCCCGAGACAACCGACATGAGAAAAGCGAGAAAAACGAGAAAAACTATCCAGATCCACGCCGAGCAGATTAAGCAGTGCCCAAGCCATTTCCATTCAATTCTGCATGCTCTGCCTGGGAACACTCTCCCTTCTTCTCTCACGCCTAGCAAACCCAAGCCAAGCTTATGACATTTATTATGCTCGGCTTTTTCTTGAGTTTCAAAAATATATTCAGATTTTTAACTTTATTTTCAAATCATTTACAAATCATATATATTATTTTTAATTCAAACTTAATTCTCAGGCAGAGCCGGTCAGAGGGGTTTTAATTTGATTTGGGTCAATGTGAGATTTTCAAAATCATTTGGGGATGTGTGGCTGGAAAGTTGTGGATAGTATGGGATATAGCAGCTTGAGAATTGTGGCCTTTGCATTTTTTTTACTATTAGCTCCCTTTTGGGCTTGAACTTTGCTAACCCTTCCTACTTAAGGATATAAGTTGCTTGCATGGGGCATTGTGGTACAAATATTATCCAATATTCTCCCGACTAACTTAAGTAGAGATTACGGATTGATTCCATCCGTCTCGACCCTAGCCTTGTCTTTGATAATAACTTGTGAATAATTTGTGAGTAGTTTGTTTCAATTACATTCGGCTTAATTAGCAGGTAAGAAGGCGAAGTATGGTAGTAGTGGTAATTTGCTTTGGGTTTAGTATTTGTTTTTTTTACACTGTTGACTGTATTGTGGAAGATTAAGCTTGTTAAAATTGTATGGGAAATGTGCGTTTACGCTTTTACTCATTCTTTTCTTGGTGTATTTATCAACTGATTTAGAATTGGATTGATTTAAGGCTCAAGTTTTTATAGATATAATGAATTGATCAGTTGGGCTGACTGGGACTAGGCTAGTTGTATGTAATCGTGCTAGTAGTTCCTCCATAGTACCTTCAATATAAGTTAGTTGCATTGCGTAGTCTTACAAAGATTATAAGGCCTAGAAGCATGGTTTTACTAAAGAGGGAGTCATGTTTGAAGCCCTCTCTTTCTACTACCTTTGGAAAACCCTTGGGTGGTGGTAGGTGGTAGGTTGTCACAGAAAAGCCGTGCGTGGCCGTGGTGGGTATATGATATGTATAAAATGATTGGCCAAATGCGGCCTGAGAGTGAGAAGCCCAAGCTACTATCAACTACATTATCTGTATGTATTCCAATTCCAAAATCCGCCATCCTAATTCTTAAATCGTCGATGCTTAACCTATGAATCAAATTTCGGATGTGCTGTTATTGTTATTGCGTTTGCATTGGATTTTTACGACAACGAGTAATAAATACTAGCATAGGTTGACTGACAGTTGTGATGGTCAGATTCCCTGAACAGAAAGCGAAAGCCGCACTTAACTCTCGAGGATAAACGATGGATTCACACTCATTACCTTAATACAGTTCGGTACTTGGTGAGTATACATGACTGATGAATCAATATATTCAATCGATCTCTATTCCCTATATTTCTATTGCCATGACTAACGGCCCACTAACGCCAGTCGATCATTCTTTTTTCAAAGTACCTACTCTCTATTCGCTTTTAAGGATCAAGGGCTGTGGGATTCCTTCAATTTAACCGTCTAGAGTCTTGTTAATGAAATAGTTAATGAAAATAAGGGTGGACTTAGTAATTATGTACTTTGCATATCTGATATGGATGACGATAGAATACGAAAGCCAAAATAAAGGAGAGCAGCGAAAAAGCAGATATTGTTGACGAATTGGTCCATTACTCCTCTACAAAAAATCGTAATTAGAGTTTTCTATGACCTAAGTTAAGTTCGGAGGTGATGCACCTTATTCATTCCCCGATCAGAATGCATCTTTGAATACCTCTCTGGCAAAGGGATGCTAACTAGTAGGTTGCTATACGGTATGCTCCTCTTGTAGGTAATAATAAATAATACGTCTAATAAAAAAATTTCACCCGACTTTTTAACCCATTCCAATTGCATGAGATATGAACCTTGTGTCATCATGGAATGAAATTGCATTAGATTCGCATAATATACTAAGATCAAGCATAGTGACTTAAGATTAGTAGCATCTGTAACTTGGGCCCAGTACTCTAAAAACTGAAGCCTGATGCTGATGTATGAACAATTAACTAGAGGTTATATAGTTTCTCCCTGTACTAGATCGTTCGTATGTAAAATAAGTGAGAAATGCCGGCCGGTTCGTTCTTCCTTCCTGCGTATTCTGATATTATATTTATATCCAGGGAATTATTATAGCTCGTGGCTGTGGTTTGAAAGCTACACACACATGTATGAAAATATATATTAGTGCTTTATCAGGAAAATGGTCGTATACTTTTGAGAGCTTTCTTGAACGGTATATATAGAGAAACTATTACTACATACCTTTGCTTTGTACCCACCCACCGCTCTTCTAAATGTCTAGAATCTAGAGAATCTAGAGTGTGTCTACCGCTCTAACGTCCACAAAATAGTAGCAAGTAGCAGTACAAGTGGCTTATACTGAGCTTTTTCATACTTTGTGCTAGATTCATTTCTGATGATAAGATATTTCTCATATCCCGTCCCACCCATCCCGAACAACCGAAATCCTCCAATGTTTTATTACAGGAGTGCGCAAGTGTGTATGTATTCTATAAACTACAAAGATGACTAGCTTTCTTATCAACTAGTTTACACAAATTAGGATGACAAATCAAATAGCACTCGGTCATCTCTTCCTTTCCATTAATGCATGGGATAGAGAAATTTTTAAGAATCTTTCATTACCTCATCTATGCATTACAGATAGTTTCATGGAGAGGTATTTTTCACCTTACCATTAGACAAGAGGTTAGTGATATAAAAAAAGTAGGGTTATATGCATACACTAAATTATATAGTAAATGAATGATGGATGAAGAATGAGGGAGATGAGTTTAATATACAACTTTCTATTTGAATTTTGATCCCTATTTAGTATTCAGTAAGTTTTAGTTTTGGACTCGTTTACAAACGCCTTACTTTGTATGTGTGTACCGTTGTATGTCATATTGTCTTTAGATACGTATTCATGAATTAGGAATGTATTATTCCTTCACCGTTCCAGTCGGCAGTCAGGGGATTTATGTATGCCCAGTGCTTATTTCTTGAAATACTGATTCATTCAGAGAAATTTTATGTTTAAAAAAAATCAAATCTCAAGCAATAACAAAATTTTTAAACTATCCTACCTTTTTACACCCAAAGCTATAGTGTTTCTAATATCATAATATCAATGTAATAATGTGCGTTAATTTTTTAAATTTCCTTGTGGATATTGCCCGCATTTTGTCCCGTAATTTGAGACAAATTAAATTTCCAATATGCATTTGTGTATTCATTGTGATCAATATTTTTTAAATAGGAACGAGTTTTAAAATATATGTATGTTTGAGCAATTGGAGGATTTGCGTAAATTGTTTACGCGTACTTCATGGAACATATTTAAAATAGTGAGCTAAGGGCTTTCAGCTGTTGCAATATGTAGCTTCATCAAACGCTTAGTAACTTAAAATAAATGAGTCAGCGGTAAGTATCACACTGTCTTGGAAGGTATCGTTTACTCAATAAGTCAAACTGTGAAACCTGATAAAATTTAAGTAATTTAATCTTTTGTGTAATTGTACCTATAGTGAGCCTTAGTATGTGTCGGTCGGTATATGTAAATCTATTCAGTACTACAGTACGAAAGGAATAAAAGCTATAACAATTAAAACTATGCAGTGCTGTATGTATGCATTTTACACACTCAACACTTAAATATTATTATAAGAAAGGACCTATTGATAGTTTAGTATTGCGGTCTGCTCTTGGAATGCTTTAAAAAATGATCATCTGCATTTACTTCACTAATAAATTACACTAGTCTAAATCAAATAACTTGTAACAAATAACATAAGATGTAGTCTCATGCATGTAAATCTCGAGCTATTACCCATAATGTTGCTCTTATTAATTTTTAGAGAAATAATAGTAAAATTTCGAATGCTTTTCATGGAAATAGTTATTCTTGGGTAAAGTTGATGAAATCTCCAAATTCTGACAGACGGCCAGTCCTACATGGAAAAATTTTGGAATTCAAAACTAACTTGTTTTTGGCACACATAATAATCCTAGTTTCAGTCAGTCTATTTACATATATTATTGCATTAAATTGTTTCGCAGTAATTTGTATCATTGTGATCTTCAAAAACTTAATAAAAAGCTATCACTGCAATAACGATTAACATAGTTCCTTCTTACCGCACATTATATGGTGACATTAAAAAAGCTTTTGTAAATAGCAGATTATTAAATTAAAGTTTAAATTAATTTTCAATTTTATATCCTTGAAGTTGGAATTGAATGGGATCTGGAAATAATAATGCATTTAATTGCGAACAATTTATAAATATCCAAGGAACTTTTTCCTAAAGGTTAATACTGTGTCGACCCTTATAATTTTGAGCAGCGGAGACTTTATTTTACTGAGGTGATTGCCGTGCATATAAATGCATTTCAATTCAATTCTAGCAATTGGTTAGTTATAAATTCGGTATTATTATATTATAAACTATTTAAACAATAATTTTTATTTACTTGAAAATTCTCGATTCTAAAATCGACCTGTACCTTGAAATAATGTCAGCTCTATGTCTCCCAATCCCATTAAACCAGAAATATTTCTAATTAGCGCATTCAATTATGAACTATTCATAATAAGGCTGAATGATTATAAAACATGGTTATACGTATACATTGACTAGGAGTTTCAGTTTGTTATTCGTGAACTTCAATAAAATGCTGATTAGTTCGACTGAAGTTGGTTTTGTCCAAAACATTGAATTATTTTCGTTTGAGAAAAATGATGTACAATTTTACTTTAAAAAACTCATAACATATCTAACCTACCCTAAGGTAAAAAAAACTTGATATTCTAACAAATCATAATTCAGACAAAAACTTGACTGGATCATTCATAAGTTTCGACAAGTTTCATCAGGTAATACTTTTGAACACTCCGTACGTGAAAATCAGTCCGAAAATCTGGATTAAACAAAAATCTATGTGACGACAAGGTTTCAATAAAAATTGACAAATAACTACAAACTACAAGCAGTTTTTAAAACTTACCATTAAGATAGAAACCACAATGCTTACGCTTCCGACCGTGTTTCCTCCGCCTTTGTATCTCACAAGGCAGCCTGTTGTCCATATCTCATCAGCACTTGAGTCATATTGGCACTGGGGAATCTGATAACATTTTGACAATTTCGAATGTTTCCAAATTTTTCACGATTGCAATAAATGGAGGATGAAATAAAAATTACATGATCTTTCATCTGACAGCAGCTTGCAGGAAGTTCATTGATATGAAGTACATCTTCCCAGTCAATGTAACTTTGGATACCACAACATTGGAACTGTCGAACAAGTAAATGAATTAGTTATGTAAGATTAATTCGAAACTAAGAAATCCTACCTGAGTTTGAATTGTGTTCCACGTTTCTTGCACAGAGTCACTCTGGTTATAATGTTTCATGGAATTCCACATATCCGTTTTCATTAATTCAGACTCTTTCCCATGAAAAACGAAGCCAAGAACTCCTCCGATCATCAGAACAACGACAAATATTAGAAGAACGATTATGTGCTAAAATAGATCAATACATGTTATTTTTCCATCAATTGCTACAAACTATAAATACGAATCGTAGGTTTCCAAAACATAGAAGCTTATACACTTTCAAAAAAATAATCTTTTGATTGATTTGAAATGCAAAACTTTGATAGATATCTTTTAGAATATCTATGAAAATTGTAAAGGCTCTATTGCAAACAAAATTAGACGGTTAAACTGTTTTTAAGTACAAAGAGATCGTTGCAAATTATGATAATATTCGTCTAATTGTGGTTTTTTCAACGCTTCTTAGGAAAAATAATAATTGGCTAATTTCATATTCTGTATAATTTAATATAAATATGCCAAAACTGAGTAATAATACTGTTAATTTTTGATGATAAATTCACCCCTGTTTTTAGTTTTAGACCTCATTGGTAACTTTCCAAAAGCTTCCAAATTTTAAAACCATCACTAAGCCCTCTAAAAAAATTTACGTAACTTTAAAAAATATCTTACCAGTAAAAGGAAACATTTCACTTCCTTCACCGCTCCAAAACATCCAAGACACACGAACAGAATAATGCAAACTCCAGTTCCAATCAGAACGTTCGATGAACTCCTATACAACGTGTCTTCGACGAGTTTTTCAAAAATGGATTGGTCTCGCAAAGCTATAACTCCAACAATTGTCGCTACAATCCCTCCCAACTGTAAAAAAAACAATTCTGGTTGTGTTTAGTACTTCTAACTATTTGCATTAACATCATTTAGAAGCTGTGAACGAACGTTTACATTACCAGAATAAGAAAGTTAGAAACATAGAGACCGTATTTCATAAACTTCCCACACCTGTGCATTTTGTCTCCATAACCCATCTTGCATCTGTAAAAATGGATATCATATTCAAAATTATATTAAAAAATTAAATCTCCCATACAAATAATCAAACGAATTTAGCCATGCTATTAAAATCTTATATCCCAGGCACCATAGTATACTTTGATCTAATTCTTTTCTTTATTTATTTTTATTTATTTATTTATTTATTTATTTAAAACTTCAGTCTAAATCGTCAGCATACTTTCATTTCTTTACAACAAATGAGTAATTAAATTAATTAATTAACGTTAATTACATTAACATTACGTATTAATTATTACAAATAAGAAATGTGTAAATTAGTTTCAAACACTAAATCAAATCCTAGATAGAATGAATAATATCTGTCTTACTAGCCTTCCAAAATAAATGTTACAAAATAAGTAATTCACAAAATTATCTTATCTAATGCAAGATGATTCATTGATTTTTTTATTGAACATCTATCAAGATGTATGTTGACTATTTTCGAAAAAAAACTGTACCAAAGAAAATACATTAAGCAATTGCTCGAGTTCCATACAAAAAAAAAACATCAAAAGGGTCTACGACCACTAGCTGCTTTGCTTATGCCTTATTGGCTACGATACAAATTGAACCATGGATGGTAGAATGCATTAATCGTGGATCGAAAAGGATTTATATGTCGAGAAATAGGGTTAAAAAGATTTATATGGAAGTACAGTAATAAAACAATTAGCGCCGGCTCTACTCGTCTAGTAAATGAATTACTAGAGGAGTATGAAATAATAATGTATGCGAGAATAACACCGTCATACCCTTAGGGCTTAAACATGAGATTCACTTTCGTGTGACCGACTTTCGCAACTCCAAGACTATTTTGCTTAAATGCTTCTTCATCGTTGTAGATAGAATACATTTTATTTATTCTACGGGATTTATAACTCAATTATTAAATGTTTGAATTCTGTAATAATACTAATATGAGTGGGCGAAGCAGTGTCCCCAAAATAAGTTACCTGTCTCACCTCAGTCACCTCTCGGTAGTCAAATAATTGTAATGAAATCTAAAAATTCACAAGGAAAAGGTCTGAATGAGAGAACAAGGCTCTTGGTGTTCTTCCACTGGGTGTATAATAGTAACTGATGGTCGAAGTACCACTACTGCAACTAACTGCTCAGGTACCCATTTCTTTTGAGGAAAAGGTCCCTTTGAGTTTATTATTCATTTAAACTATCCCATGATCGTATATACTAAGTACGCCTACTGGTAAGTGGTATCCTTCACCCTCCTCAGTGTCTCAGCCACATAAAATGATGACTCAGTTACATTGAATCCCAATATATTGTTGGAAACTTAATTTTCCACGATAATTAGTTAACAATTAATTATATGAAACGTTGAGTGAAAATTGCATTTAAATTGTTTGTTGCATCTCAATTCAGTTTTAGTGACTGATATAACAGTTCCATTGGGCAACCTTCCAAACAGTTTCTGCTAATTGAGGACGCATACTGTGTTGTTTATTTTCTGTCAAAAATCATTTCAAATTTGGAACTTCCCAATATTTACCGTGGTACTGGCTTGGATAAGAAATGTTATCTGTTTCCTCCTTTTTATATTAAAGTGGTGGTTCCTTGTTCCTATCTTTGCCCTTCATTTTCGTTAATTTATATAGTAATCGATGTTAATAGACAATAAAAAATCTAGAGAAATATTCAAAAAAAAAACTCTGAAATATAATGCTTCAAATATGTGGATTAATTTTCCATTCGTAATTGATGTATTAATTATTAAATATATTAATTTTTCATTCAACATTAGTAATTGTGCATATTTTCCAATGTTCAAAAAATAAACTTTATCTTGCTTATTGACTAAACAAATAACCGAACATGAACCAATCATTCATGATTTAAAAACCTGTCTAATTTCATGCGATTTATGTGCGGTAGTGTTTGATGATCTTCCTTGACTTTGTATCTACTTTTTTATCGCCTCCTTTTCTTGTAGCCAAATATTTTTTGATGTAATTTATCTTTAACGTAAGGGTACCACTTCTATGAGATAAATAACTAACTAAATAAATAAATATTTAGTTTGGAGTTCAGAACGCAAGATTCAATAATAGTATAGCAATCTGGAATAGAAATAAAATATTAAAAGTGTATTTCTGACTGTACTCAGTTGATGTACTGTAGCTAGAAATTGTAAAATTATCAAAAATTGTTAATGCAAACAATTGCTCTAAGGTTTGAGGAATATTGAGATTCAATAAACATTTGATCACCGTTTTTTATATTAGTTAGGGGTGCGTTAAATGTACCTTCCTTAAATTATTTGTTTGATTCATCTCCAATCTCACCTTCCTTAATAAATCGAGAGAGCGGCTGTAGTTTTGCATCATCGTGAAAGATTTTCTTTCATTGGATTCGTTTACCTTGGGTTGATAACTTGATAGTGATGTATTGGTCATAGTCATAGGATTCGTTCTTAGTGCTTGAATGATTTAATGACCGATGTCCTTCAGACTGTTCACCGTTATTGCATATACCATTGTCCCTCTAGAGTGATACAGGAATTCTGTCCTCCAAAGACTTTAGATTGAATGTTTAGAATGTTCTAACTAACCCCTATCGTCCCTCAAAATACTATATGTATAACTTTACAACTAAGTACACGAATTTTGTGGTCGACAAAGTTGCATGTGTCTCTGCCTGTAAACCTTAATGCAAAATGGTTCCTTTTTCAATTTTGGTTCCATTGTCATTTGCCATTACATCCCATCTAATTTTACGAGAGCAGTGTAGGCAAATTACTTACATTTTAATTGACTTCACGTGACAGGGAATGTTTTGCCAGCTATATAGGGAGGGCTGCTCAGATATATTGGCCTACAGGTGCAAAAGGATTACTAAAGTACATTTTAATATTGTTATCATATTTATGTAATCCTTCATATTAAAGTTTGAAATCAAAGGGTCTCCCAGCCCTATCCAGTTTTATTGATCAATCAACTTATTGCTCAGAGAACTGATTATCATCGAAACAGTAATTTTCAGAGATGTACTTCAGTTCTTAGAATCCTTGAACATAATTTACTGCATGACGTAAAGACCATCGATAAATATAGGTAGGGCTATCGGCTAGGACAAGATATAGATTGAGCCAAATGAATGTATTAGGATCAATTGTTATATTTCATACATAATTAATTAAAACTTGAGGCAATGATCCACCATCGAGGACAATATGCATGGGACCCTTTTATTTAGAATACTTTTACCTTGATCCATCAGTCTACTAAATATAAGAAAAATATATAAGTCAGACACACTCCAGAAGAATATGTTTTCATTGAGTTTTCAGGAACAACTCACATATTGTATGTATTACGAGTTATTTGAGGTTTTTAAACTGAATGTATTAAACAAACTCAATAAATAATTACAGTTTTGATGTTGATGCTAATCTCGTGCTTAGGATATCGATGCATATAAAATTGCGATATGATTGGTAAAAATAGTCTATCAAATAGTTATCCTTGCAATTGATCAATATACATTTTTTCATACATTTATTTTTACTTTTAATTTTACGAGCTTCTTCTGTTCTTAAATCTGTATTTCAATCTAGTAATGTTCTAGCTCTCAATTATCTCAATCACAGTCTAGCAGAAGCATCCATTGAAATTCATGCAAACTTCCGTCTCAAACTTCTGGAAATTCTCCGGTTTTCAGGAACATTAGAACATGCAAAGACCCTGTGAATAAACTTATAAACATTAACCCGTGAATAAATCTCAGTGGATAAGCCCTAATTTTTATCTTTCAAAACAAGAGAAACAAACAGATATTCATGAGTAACATAATGTTGTTCCCAACTTTCTCCTTCCGTCATTCTACACGAAAAGATAGTCGAATTGCAAGCATTGGAAAAGATTCGAAAAAAATACAAATACAAAATACTTTTGTTGGACATGTCAAAATACCAATACAAAATACTTTTGTTGGACATGTCAAAATACAAATGCAAAATACTTTGTGTCTTTAATTTCTTTAATACTTCACCAAAGTACAAACTATTTTTTGCAGTATTTACTCGATTAAAGATATTTGACGACAGTTTTCATACTTTATTCATTAACCTTTAACAAAGTAGACATTTCTAAATTCTTATCGTTCTTTATTTTTCGATTTGGTAAGGAATCTTGGCCCGACATTTTTTGATTAGAATAAAACAGAGATTCTAAATTGCCTAATAGTTTAAGAATTTAATTTTTTTAAATGGCAAGTATCAAAGTTTCGAAAAAAGTGGGGAAAAAAATTTCTGAGTTTTTTATCGAACGATTTGATTTTAATTTGATATGAAGAGTCATGAATATTCCAAATAAATTTTTTGTTTTATTTGCGATGGTATTTTTCGTTTTTTTAATGGCAGTATGAAAGTCGACTTAACATTCGGGAAGCCAGTACCTGCAACATAGGGGGAAATATATTTTGTATTTTGAACTGTAGTTTAAATACTTCTGTGTCTCGTAGATACGCCAAAATACAAATGCATTTTCTAGAACCGTCAAAATACAAAATAAAAATACTATTTGTTATTTATTTTGTATTTTGGCCACCCCTGAAAAACGGTATAAAAAGCTAGTGAACAAGATACTCATAGAAATAGTGTAAAGGAAGATGATGAGCGGGAGTTCAAAAAAGTAGGATTCGTAAATGAAAAGATAGAGAATCCCAGCATTCCCAGCATTCTCAACAAGTATTAGTATGTCCACAGTCTTCCTATGTTAGTCAAAAGCAAAGCGTAGTTTAATTTAACTCTGACTGTAGTTAACCTGTTACAAGTATAATTTGATAAGTAGTTATGAGGTTTTAATGGCAATTACGACAAAGTGAGAGCACAATTCTCCCTCCCTCTCAGGCGGACGAGTAGGTTTCAATACATATGTGCATTGTGAAGTAGTTTGTCAAAATTGAACATTTTTAACACAGCATCAGATTATGGATTAGATAGACTTGTTTAGTCAAAACGTGAACCTTGACATCTTATCGTAATTCCTTAGTATTTAATGCTAAATTCATCACACATACCACCACCAGCATGTGACAGTCCGTGTTCTTTCTCAGTTAATATTTCTTTGTTAATAGAAAGTAGATATAATACTTTCCAGTTTTGAGGGTTCAGTTCTTTTGACTGAGTTGAATTTGTTAGTCGATAACAATAAAATACTTAAGATACTGTTACGTTCAATTTATTCTCTTTCTCTAGTCATTAGTTAGAACAAGCTAGAGATGGAATACTCCAGGATGGTTTAATTCCTGCTTTCTAGCTATCGAATTTTTGGAGATTTGAATTTATCCAGTGGGCGGAGCGGAGGTGTAATTTTTAAGTCATTACTAGGCGGAAGAGTAATTATCAGTAACTACTTAGTAGCTATAGAATTGCAAATTACACCTTATATTTGACTCGGGAATAATTATGTAATGGATTTGCAGATCCGAAGCTAATTTAGTGAAGAATTTAAGATTGTGGATTGATACTTTAAGAGGGTAACATTAACAGATTCTTTTATGACTTATATTTTGCACAAGATCGTAGTTATTTTAATGTCCCTGTCATAAATATGATAGAAGTCTGAATGTAAGAGAAAATAATGACTATTTACTGACGTGTTACTGTGAATTAAGTGGGATACATTCTGAAATTAAGTGATGAGAGGATAGCTGGACGGAAAAATCATTCATTTAGTTTGGATACTGATGGAAATTCGATGTTCTCTATCCAATGAAAGTATTTGATATAATTTAAGTTTCATCTGTATCACCTTAGTGACAACTTAGAAGCTAGTCTGTAATCCCTTGCAATCTGGAAGAGTCAATTCACGAATTTTCTTTGTAAAAAGTAAATTAAAGTATATTGCTAAATCTGTACTAGTGTTTGACTGTCGCTCGGACTAAGCTTTTGAAAGGACTCAGCAGTAGTATTCAGGTACTCCTTGAGAGTGTGTATTCCTTTTTTTAAATCATTTGGTGTTCCTTTTTACTTGTATTTCAAAAAATGTGTAGGATTCGTACACGATGGAGGAAGAGAAAAATGAAATTGTTGCCGAAGTTGAAGTTAAACTGAAGATTGGTGGAATGACCTGTCAGTCATGTGTCAAAAATATTCAAGGTCACGTTGGAGGTCAAAAAGGAGTTCAGAACATCCAGGTCGTCTTAGAAGATTCTTGCGGATTTGTTCGTTATGACCCAAGCATAATTTCACCCGAGGAACTCATTGAAATAATTGAAGATATGGGATTCGATGCTGGAATATACTCAAATGAGTCACCAACTAAAGATTTGCCTGAAACCTTGCTGACCAAAGACGCTAATCGGAAAAAAGCTGACAGTCCTAAGAAAGATCTTACGTTTAGTATCGATATGAAAAACGATGAAGATGATCTTGACAGATGCATGCTTCGAGTTCAAGGAATGACTTGTGCGTCTTGTGTTGCTGCTATTGAAAAACATGCCAGAAAAATCCCCGGTAAAAAAGTTAACAGACGTGTATACTATGTACTATGTCCCATTTAGTTTGCTTAAAAATTGCTGGAATTTTAATTGTACTTTGTTTTTCATTCGTTATCGTAGGTGTCAGACAGATCTCGGTCGCCTTAATGGCTGCCAAGGCGGAGGTTATATTCGATGCATGTCAAGTACTACCTTCTCAGATTGCAAATGGAATTTCGGAATTGGGATTTGCTTGTGAAGTTTTAGACGATTACAATGCTGGTCAAGGCGAAGTTGTACTTCATGTATGTTTCAATTTCAATTTAAATCTCAATGCATACTTTACTTTTCATGCGTCTGAGCAATAATTGCTGCTTTTTAACTCTTAGTGAGTTAATTCTTAAATAATCGTTTTCGATTTTTGGTTTGTATTCAGATCGGTGGAATGACTTGCTCTTCATGTGTAAATTCAATTGAAACTAACATCATGAAGTTAAAAGGAATGATATCCGCGAATGTATCCCTCTCTCTTAATTCGGGTAGATTTAAGTACAACGCTGAAATTACGGGACCAAGAGACATTTTGGATGAATTAGCTGTATGTATTTTAAACTAAACCTCGCAGAAAAAATATGAATACTTCCAGATATATCAGCGCATCCATCTGTTCATGATTTATTTATCCTTTCATCAATGTAGGACATGGGTTTCGAAGGGTACCTGCAAGCACAACGAAATATAGGAGATTTAGAGCATAAGGATACAACTAGGAAGTGGAGAAATTCTTTCCTGGTTTCACTGATATTTGGAGTCCCTAGTATGATAATTATGATGTACTTCATGGTTATAATGGATATGGACCACGCTCATCTGAGCTGTGAACTTCCTATGTGCCTGATTCCAGGCGTTTCTTTGGAAAATTTCTTGCTGTTTCTACTTGCTACTCCTGTGCAGGTATGCCGCGCTAACTTCAACATCCACCAAAATATAACTGACCATGTTTAACAAATTGATAATACATTCCAGTTTATTGGAGGACGTCACTTTTATATCGCTGCATGGAAAGCATTGAAGCACGGAACTAGTAACATGGACGTATTAATAATGCTGGCAACAACAATATCCTACGTATACTCATTTATAGTTCTTCTTGTAGCAGCTTTATTGCAACACAATCCTAGTCCTATGACGTTCTTTGATACTCCTCCTATGTTACTTTTGTTCGTTTCACTTGGAAGATGGCTCGAAGCCGTTGCAAAAGTAAGAAATATTATTTGCTTGTCTATGTAATGACAAAAATTATTTTGTTGGCACTGATTTGGATTTGCGTCCAGGGGAAAACTTCTGAAGCCCTCGCCAAACTTTTATCGTTGAAAGCAACGGAAGCTCTAGTAGTGCAAATTTCGACCGATTTTGAAATAGTTTCAGAACGACAGATTTCAGTTGATTTGGTTCAAAGAGGAGATATTCTGAAGGTACGATAGTAAAGTCTTTAATTTTTAGCTAGCTCTGCTTCCTAAAATCTTTTAATGTTTAAAAAAAAATCACTCTCTATAGGTGATTCCTGGGTCCAAGGTTCCAGTTGATGGTAAAGTTATATTCGGCAGTTCCATGTGCGACGAATCTCTTATCACTGGAGAATCTATGCCTGTAGTTAAAAAGAAAGGTTATAAATCATTGCATTTGATTTTTAGGAGGTACTATTTATAAAATTTTGTTGAACTTGAAATTTTTTACACATCAGATTCAATGGTTATTGGGGGATCTATTAACATGAATGGAATGCTTCTTGTAAAAGCCACTCAAGTAGGTGATGATACGACATTGGCTCAAATAGTCAAACTTGTTGAAGAGGCTCAGACATCTAAAGCCCCCATTCAACAACTAGCCGACAAAATTGCAGGGTATTTCGTTCCAATCGTTGTTGGTGTGGCGGGTATGACGCTGTTTGGTTGGATGATTGTTGGATATACAAACCCTGGAGCCTTGAATATTAAAGTATTTTTCATCTTTAACATCATTCATGCAAGGGTATATCAATTGTAGTTTTACTAAAAAAAGTTATCATGGTTTTTTAAATGTTTTAAAGCCATACGAAGAAGAGAGATTCAACCACCTTGAAATAGTGCTACAGTACGCTTTCCGATATGCACTGACGGTGTTAGCCATTGCATGTCCTTGTTCTTTGGGACTAGCTACTCCAACTGCAGTTATGGTTGGCACTGGTGTAGGGGCTTTGAATGGTATTCTAATAAAGGGGGCAGAACCGCTAGAAAATGCCCACAAGGTAATGTAATGTATTTAGATCCATTGATTTGTATGAAAACTATCAAAACAAATGTTTGTGGTCGATAATATAGGTTAAGACGGTAGTATTTGACAAGACAGGGACCATAACGCATGGTGTACCCACGCTGACACGAATTTCCTTGCTATCGAGTGAAGGATTTATTCCGTTCTATAAGCTTTTGGTGATTCTTGGTGTAGCTGAATCTAACAGCGAGCATCCCATTGGAACGGGTAAGAATTCACAATTTATTGTACCAAGCAAAGGAATTTCTATATTTTTTATGTTTACTTTAGCGATCGTTAGATTTGTGAAATCTACCATCAAGACAGACTTAAGCGGAAGATGTGAAGACTTTCAAACAGTCCCTGGTTGTGGACTTAAGTCAAATGTATCTCATATTGATTCAATGGTGAAAAGCTTGACTATGACTGATAAAGTACAAAATTATAGAAACCTCATGAAAAAATTCCCGTACGATACCAAAATACTTTCAATCTTTGTTCAAAGACTTTTGGAAGCAGGAAATAATGTTTATTTACACAGGGGTGGAAGCTGGCTGATTGACCAAGTTAGCGTTGACACGTCTCTGCAAAGCACCCAGTTTGGCGGTTTTAGTAATAACACAGAGTTACTGGTTGCGATCGGTGAATCTATTCCGAATGAAAGTTTTCAAGTAATCCATCTAATTGTAAAGATATTCAAGACTAATCTCTAAGCATGAGGACCTCGTAATTGTTTTAAGGTATTAGTTGGAAATCGAGAGTGGATGAGACGGAATGGAATAAATGTGAACGAAGTGGTAGACAAGGCCATGATGGACCTAGAAGAGCAAGGCCAGACTGTCGTATTGTGTGCTGTGAACGGTAGGAATGTATTTTTTATGATTAAATAATTAACTCTTAAAGTATATATTTCGAAAGTTACATTGACATTGGCTTTTAATACTTTAGGAATCCTCTGTATGATGTTATCAGTAGCTGATAGTGTCAAGCCAGAGGCGAGCTTGGCTGTGTACACACTGAAGAAGAGGGGAGTGAATGTGATATTGCTGACAGGAGACAACAAAAAAACCGCTGCTGCCATTGCTCGGCAAGTGGGAATTGAGAGGGTCTATGCTGAAGTACTGCCGTCTCACAAAGTCGAAAAAATACGAAGACTTCAAGCGCTAGGTCACAAGGTGGCAATGGTTGGAGATGGAGTCAATGATTCTCCAGCTTTGGCGCAGGCTGATGTCGGAATTGCAATTGCGTCTGGAACGGATGTAGCTGTTGAAGCTGCTGACGTGGTTCTGATTAGGGTAAGATTTATTGTTGATCCTCAGAAAATCAGGCTAATTATTTTTTTTAGTAAAACAGACCACTCAATTTTAAACTGTCTATAGAATGATTTGCTGGATGTTATCGGGTGTTTGGACCTAAGCAGGACCACAGTTCATCGAATTCGACTAAACTTTGTGTTCGCAAGTGTTTACAATCTCGTGGGCATTCCGTTGGCTGCAGGAGTGTTTAGCCACTGGGGTTTTATGCTACAGGTGAAGAATATCAATTTATTCATACTTTAAATTCCAGTAGACCCTTTTACAAAGTCCGCAGCACTTAAAACTTTGAAAAAATTTTGACCCAATTTCGATTATGCAGCCATGGATGGGATCTGCTGCTATGGCTTTGAGTTCAGTCTCGGTTGTGTGTTCCTCCCTTCTTTTGAAGCTGTGAGTCGTAATGTTTAAGATTTACTTTGTTTTGTATGATAATCGAAGATATGTGGAAGATAAAGAATTCATGCAATTCCATCTACAAATAATTGCCTGATTATGTTAGCTTCCGCAAGCCTACTCGAGAAAGTCTTACTACGACAGAGTATCTGAAAGCCATGGAAGCTAGGAGCAATTTCCCTGGGGATTTCGATAATGTTTCTGTTCACCGAGGATTAGATGACATGGGACCTCCTCCTGATATGTCCCGTCTTTCTCGAGCAAGTAGTACCATTAGCAGGTAAGGGGGAAATGTTTACCTTTTGATTTCAAAGCTTTATTACTTTTATTTGCTTAAATTCGCTTGCATGAAGAGTTAAATTATCTACAGGATCAATCCCAAAATCCTGCATGCGGGAAAAAAACATTATAGCATTTAGTGTAACCGATGGAAATCAAATCAATCAGAAATTTTTGGTGGGACAGTAAATTCATCTAAGTTCTGAATTACCTAACAATCATTGTGAGCTAAAATGAAGGAATTTACATTAAATCCTTTTAATTAACACTTTAATACATGCCGTTGAAAGATTTAGATTGTTGAGGATGGCCGCTTTAAGTCTATTTTTACAAGCGTTTCTTTCCTTTAACTCTGGTCGTGCATGTCTGAATACTCTGGGAATATTATGTGCATCTTGACAAAGGTAAATATATACAGGAGCATTAAAAAGTATTTGTACATGGGGTTAAGCATAAAATCTGTAAAAATGTCTTCTCCCTACTTATTGAATGCGGCACGAATAGCTTGATGCTGTACGTAGGTCTTTGAAATTTGCATCTAAAGATTTTGAGACCGAGCTGCCGAAGGCAATATATATTTTGAATGGAAGGCTTTTAATAAAATGCTAGGGAAGCACCAGGGAGGCTTAAAGGAATCAGTTAGGGAAGATTAAAATATCTGAAAATAATATAGGAATGTTGACCTGGTCTCAAATGATCCACCAATAGATCATATAGTGAAGAATGGCAAGAAGAAACGGAAAGGGGCCAATCGTGACCAAAATGAACTCTGTCGAACCGATAGTTGTGTTCCGAGTGAAGATGTGTCAGACGAACTGGAGTTTTTAATTGCCTAAACTATGTAAGAATTTTCCTAGTAAAGTCAGAGATAGCTATTTTGACTAAGGTTCTTACCTTTGTTAAAGCCTTAAAGCTAGAAAAATTCCACTAAATAAGAAATTAAAAATTCTCTTTCATTCAAGAGTTCCATTTTTAAGTAAAATGCGTATCAAAATCAACGACGAGGGAAATATCTGTAGTCCCAACTCCCAAGTTAATATCCACAAGTCACAGAGATTATAGGCATGTCCTCAAACTGTTTTAATGGTGACAAGTGATTAAAACGTAGGCGGTTTTATCTGGCATTTACAACATTAAGTACTAGGAGTCTAGGAGTGACGATGTCTTTCATGAGTTTTTGACTGACTAAAAGTTTTAGTCTGAAACAATATACATATTGTAATACTTAACTACCTAAGTTAGATATTTAAGGCAATTTTAAAGACTTTCAATGAGGGTGTACAAATCCTGGCAATTATACAGAACGTTTTTGGGATCCATGTCGACGTTTTGTTAGAATAATAATTTTGTGCCTTGACTCTTAACAATGGGAATGGGACATAAATGTTGAGTACCTAGTTTAATACAGCCAGTGTGATGTGGTTTTAGTTCGTGTGTACAATTCATGACAATTTCTTAGACTATTAACTTTGAATCAATTTGAATGTATAATAGTTCCTTATAATTGTTCTAACGGACAAGCTATCGGTGGTGGTGGTGGTTGTGGTGAAGGTATACGTCCACAGATATTATTTCTTGCACTCTCTTCCTGCATTCTGCATTAGGTTGCTAATTATGATGTCTTTTGTTGTGCCCTACCATAAGATGTAAAACTATTTGTGGAGTTATTCTGTAGATGCAAGACATTGTCTATTAGTTGGTAATTCCTGATTAAAACCCTGTTTGAATTGTTTTGTGAAGGATGGTTAGTGAAGTAATAGGTAGAAGTCCAAGGAGTGGGAAGAAAAACATTCTGCTGGATAATGATGAGTCGAATGATGTCGAATTCATGCCCATGATATCGTATAAAGATAAACCAAAGATGAATGACAAACGCCTATGAGTAAAAGTAAATAGAAGGCCATACTCTGATTTAATGTACAGTAATGTGAATTGGTTTAATTTTTGTTGGTTTTAATTTTGTATCGATTTCATTTCTTTTCATAATGTAATATGTATACTAGATTCTGAATGTGACTTGTTAAACGGTGCTTTATCGAATAATAAATATAGAATGAAAAATCGCTAAAAATGTGTTTAACCATGTTATTCCATATTATTTTATTCCATATACCAATATTGGATAACATAGGAAGGAGCATGAAATCATACCGAGTCACCGACTGACCTTATAAATTGTCAAAAGTATTAACGAGGAAACAATCGCCCCAAGGTTTGAGATCATTCAGAAATAATAATTAGAAAACCTACATCCCATTTTAATAGTGTAGCAATAAACAAAAGGTTATAACCTTCAGTTGTGTCGATGATGATCTTTCCCTTTCTGTACGTGCCGGTTTCAAAAAATAATTGCTGGCAGAGATAGGCCATGAATGGTGCTTTGTGTTAGAAAGGCCAAAATCTGAGGTACTCAATCTCAAATAGAAACCAATGCCAAGTACTGTTGTCGGCATTCTATGAGGTATACATTTTATTCTAAACCGTCCGGCCTGGGTCCTGGAATGATGGAATTATGGGATTGACCAATCAGGGCTTCTAAAAGCCCCTGAAAAACCATTTTTGGAACCTCCTAGAGGCCCTGTAAACGGTTTTTAAGGCGTTACAGATAGCAAAGGTTTTTAGTTATTTTAAAATCTACTTCATTCTAAGTGGAATAGTGTGAGGGCATCCACTATGACGGAATTTGTGATACACAAGGTGGCTGGGGTAGCAATGCAATGAAACTAATGAAAGTAACAGAATTTTTTCCATTTCTGTGAAAATAAAATAAAGTAGTACGAGAGGGGCACTGCACTGCATAACAATACGAGGGGGGCACTTTTGACGATTAAAAAAACAAGCTCGCTTGAGAAAGCATAGATTGAACTTAATTTCCCCATATAACGAACTCGGCCAGTACTTTTCATACCCTGCACTCCGAACTCCACAGCCAAATCATGAACACTCCTTTCCATACATTAGACTGCAGCCAAAACCCGAGGAGTCGGAGAAAAAGAGTGCACTCAACGGTTTACATGCTAGCCCGTTTGAATATGACCCCGTTTTTACAAATGATTTGGATAGAACTACAGCTTCACAGGTCACAGTTGTATTTCAATGACCAGATTTAAAAGCACAACTAGAATGTAAGAAAGCGTTGGATGACAAAGGACATAATATGGTCTTTCACATTGAGCTTGACAAGATTGAAACGGGGTGGAGGAAGATGTCTCTGTAAGAGAGATAGGAGGGTACAGAGTAGATATTATCAGACTACAACTCTACTCCACTACTGTGGCCATCACAATATGCAACTTCGTATGCAAGTCTCTCCAGAGTGCAGTCTTGACTTTGGACGGAAAATTCGGAATTGTCTAAAAAATGTATTATTCTTGGAGACAGAGAGTTTGATTGAATCAATAGTAATTAGTACAAGTCAAGTCATCAGTGAAAACCTTGTTAGTCACAGCATTCCTCTCCCACATTCGTCTCAACTTGAAGCCAGTTGTAGGGCAAGTCTCTGAAATCAAAACTCAGCCCACAGACTGACAGAAGATTGACATCATTAAGGAAACTGATTATTATTAGTAGTAGAAGTAGCGGTCGCATTGTTATTATTCCAAGAGAGGAGCAATAATGGGAGAATCTCTGTGGAAGAAAGGAACCGGAACTGTCATGACAGGAGTGACAGTTGTAGTGGACTGTCTTTGACCTTTACTCCGTCATTAGATTTATTGGTTGACCTATTGAGGAATGGAGAATCCTTTGTTGGTCTCTAGTTAGATGACAAATACCTCCCTGTGATGACGCAAGAAAAGAAATAGGTGATTAAGAGGCCCTTTTGGTACATTGAACTCATTTTGGACTGCGGGACTGGAAACAGGGTTATTTACAAAGGAACGCAAAATCTGCCAATGATTGTTGCGGAAACAAGAACATTTTACTATATGAGACGAGATGAAATAACACAATTTGGAAGTTAGAAAGTTTATGGGAATCGAAACTGGGCCTGTTTATTCGACTGAATCCGACTGAATTTTAGAAATTATTTTCAAAGTTTGCCTTGAAGAGTGGAAAAGAGTGTAGGAAGGAACTAAGTTTTACATTATAATATAATCCAGTTAGTTGTGTTATATTTGGGGGACACTTGTGTTTGTGTGTTGGAACCCAGTCTTGAATAAGGTAATATGTTATTACAGTCAGTGAAAAATTAATTAGCATTAGCATAGCAGTATAAAGATGAAGCAAATTAAAAAGTTGGAAAGTTTGTGATTTAATCTGGATGTTTTAACTCTTAGATATCAAGAATTAGCTGGAGCAGTGCACAGTCTAAATTTTTGTTACTGAACAATGTAACAATGGGGAAGGGAAATAAATTGTTCAAGAGGCAATGGAAGACTGGCTGGAAGACACAATTCCGGTGTTTCAAAAAAACTGACTGAGGAAAAATCTGATCTCCAGAGGTCGAAATGGCCCAATCTCTTATACAAGGGAAACGATTTTTCTGTCGAGAATGGGTGTTTTCAAAAATCCTCCATTGTTTGGAAAATGTGCAGCGTCGAGGAGAAGATGATAATGCGGGCAGGAGTGGGTTAGGGATTCTCATCCTTTCGGGACCTGGGGGAGGAAAAACGGCCGTTTGTTCTGAATTAGTTACCCCTACAGTAGGACATGGAAAGCAATTAATTCTAAAGAAAAGACTTCTGGCATATCACTTTTGTCAGTCTCACGATCTCAACACCCTCTCAGTTGCTGAGTTCATTTTTCATGTAATTCAGCAACTAAGCGAATCTTCCCTTATTACCGGTTATGCAGAAAAGATTGAAAGTGAAGACATCAGTCTAAATGTAATCGCAGGAGACACTGATGCCGCATTGTAAGTACCTGTATAAAAATTATGACTGGTACAGTTTCGAATGAGCTATTCAGGTGGATTTATGATTTGTTTTGTGAACTTTCAGTAAACGACTGGTCGCATTTCCGCTTCTTGAAATAGACAGTCCAAAAGGTTCTTGTTTCCTTCTTGTGGACTCTATCGATGAGTCATGTACCACGACAAATCTCTGCTCTTCTTCCTCCTACTCATCCTCCTCGAGCAAAATGTCCAGTAGCAATACAATTGGGGAATTACTTGGTAATAACTGTCACCTCCTACCTCCTTGGCTGGTATTCATCTGTACGGCGAGGAAGCAGAGTAAGTCTATTGCCAAGCTCTTCTCGGGCTTCCGCAAAATCAGTTTGGATGACTTGAGAAAGTCTCAGGTAATTTTCATGATCATTCACATAAAATTAAAAATACCCAAAAATTCAAAATTAATCTTTTAATTCAATAGGTGATACGGGATGTTCAGCAGTATATACTATCACGTCTAGATCAAGACTACACGCTTAGGCAGCATATAAGAAGAGAAACTGCAGAAATGTTGAATCAATTGCACATTAAAAGTAACGGATGTTTTCTCTATTTGGAGAAAGTTCTGGACGGAATCTCAGAAAACTTTATCGTTCTGCGGGAAATACGTGAAATACCTGGAACCCTTTATGGTCTTTATTTGTGGTTATGTCAGAGGCTTTTCACTAAGAAACAATTTAGTAAAGTACAGCCGATACTTTGCGCTTTACTCGCTTCAAGAAAGCCCATGCTGGAGGATGAAATATATTTTTGCCTTCGTACACGATATCCTTCAATGTCGAAAGAAGATTTTGCTAAGCGGATGCATGTTCTTCGTCGAGTACTGATTGTGTCTTCAGAGGGTCATCACATTCTTTTCCATCACAGCTTTTCTGAGTGGTTTTTGGATGTGAAATACTGCACTCAAAAATACTTATGTCAAGCTTCGGAAGGGCATTTGATGAAGGGACTCGTTTTTGCCTCCCGAGCTTCGGAACTTGACTCGGCTGAAGTTTCCGATTTAGCTTATCATCTACTTAATTCCAGCAAGTTTTTCAGTGAACCCAATCTTATTACCATATTTCTACTTTCATTGGGAATTAAAGTTTTCGGGGCTGAATTTGAACTTTATGCCCATGATCTGAAAGTTCAGAAAATACTTACAAGTTGTGGAGTTAAAAAAGATTTACCTCATAACGCGGATACAACTGCCGTATTGAGTGTGCCGTCCCGTAGACATAGATCTGAGACATGTCTTGATGAAGGTGGAGGTGAAGCTCCTTGCGAAAATCCTGAAGATTCTGCATTGTTATCTGGCCCTGGTGAAGAACCAGTAGACCCAGACGCTGATGCTAAAATTGGAATTATTGGAGACATGAATCAAGTTGATTACAATCACCGCACTCCACTTCACAATGCTGCCAATGATGGGAATCTTCCTGTTGTTGAGCTCCTGATAAGCCATGGGGCAGCATTAGAAGCTTCTGATCGCCACGGAAGAACCCCTCTTAATTTGGCAGCTCGACAGGTATTATTTAGGCCGTTATTTTTAAAAATCAACTAATCCCTGCTAAAATTGCTTGGATCACTCAAAATTTTACAATTTTTTCTGCAAAAGGGACATCAAACGATTATCCGGGCCGTAATAGAAGGAAAGGCAGATGTCAATCATGCCGACAATGATGGATGGACTCCTCTTCGCTCTGCAGCATGGGCTGGTCACGTTGATGTTGTAGATATTTTGCTCGAAAATGATGCAGAGGTATCTTTACTCGACTTTTGTATCGTTTCTTATAACTAATCCAAAAAAACAATGCATTCATGTATGATAATTTATACAAGGTGGACTTAACTGACGGAGATGGTCGCACAGCTTTAAGAGCAGCTGCTTGGGGCGGTCACGAAGAAGTGGTACTTAGTCTTTTAAAGAGTGGAGCGTCTCCTTCTTTGCCAGATAACGAAGGCAGAACTCCATTAATCGCAGCGGCATACATGGGTCACGCTGATATAGTAGATAAGTTATTGAATGCTGGAGCAGATGTAAACCATGCTGATTCAGATGGAAGGTTAGATTCTTTGTTTAGGTCAAAAAATGTAATTAAGTCTTAAAGAATATTCTAAAAAAATATATCAATGCTTACTCCTTGTTTAGAACGGCACTTTCTGTTGCTGCATTGTGCGTGGCAGCTAGTCAAGGGCATCTTAAAGTCGTTAACTTACTACTAGAAAGAAATTCGGAAGTAGATCATCAAGACAGGGATGGAACTACCCCACTGCTAGTTGCGGCTTTTGAAGGCCACAAGTAAGTCTTGAAAAACAAATTGTGTGCTGTATTCTTTCAAAGCATTTCATTTGATTTTCTAATGTTTTTTGTCCAGGGAAGTATGCGAACTTTTACTGGAATTTGAGGCAGATGTAGACGCTGTAGATAAAGCCGGTAGAACGCCACTTTGGGCCGCTGCTTCGATGGGTCATTCTGGCGTGTGTGAACTTCTCCTATTCTGGGGAGCTTATGTAGATCACATTGATGGGGAAGGCAGGACGGTTTTATCTGTGGCTGCTGCGCAGGTAATCTTGGCATTGATAAGACAAACCTGATTGAAATACATTATCACATTGTTTTAATAATTACTGTTTGTGATCAACCAGGGAAATGTAAGTGTTGTCAGATTACTGTTAGCCCGAGGCTTAGATGAAGGTCATCGAGATAACGCTGGTTGGACTCCGTTACACTACGCTTCATTTGAAGGTCATCAAGAAGTGACTGAAGTTTTAGTTGAAGCTGCTGCAAAAATTAATGAAATCGACAATGATGGAAAGCACGCGCTTCTTCTTTCTTCACAAGAGGGTCATATAAACGTTGTTGAATCTCTTTTGAATCTCGGTGCTGATATCAATCAACGATCTCATGATGGACGCACTGCTCTACGAACTGCAGCAATTGAAGGATATCGAGATGTGGTTCAGGTATTTTGTTTAAACTCTTGAAAAACTTATAAGATTTGTTCAGCCATCATATAAAATATATAAAACCATTTTTACCAAATAGATTCTTGTCCACGGAGGAGCTGACATTAATTATCGTGATGCAGACGGCCGCAGTACATTGTACTTGTTAGCACTTGAAAATCGAGCATCCATGGCTCAGTTTTTGATTCGTTGCGGTGCCGACGTTGAGGCACGAGATTTGGAAGGACGAACACCATTACATGTTAGTGCGTGGCAGGGACATTTGGAAATGGTGGAGTTGCTGGTGTCTGCGGGGGCAGAAGTAAATGCGGTAGATAATGACAGAAGAACGCCTTTACAGAGTGCTAGTTGGCAAGGGCATTCGGGAATAGTACGTCTCCTGTGTGAACGGGGCTCAAAAATTGATCATACCTGTAACCAGGTAAATTCTTTTCAATTGTCCATTTTACAATCAATTTATTTCAAATAATCAACATGATATTTTATCAAACGTACTTTAAAGGGAGCTACAGCTCTGTGCATCGCAGCTCAAGAAGGACATTTGGAGTGCGTTAGAACTCTTTTAGAGTGGGGAGCAAATCCTGTTCACTCTGATAAGGTAAGCTGACTCAATGCTCATTTACTTACGAAAAATTGAGTAAATAACTAAATTTAAAAAAAATCATTGCTACAAAAATAAAATAAAGTTTATTATGTTAAAGTTTGGACGTACGCCGATTCGAGTTGCTATGAAAAGTGGCCATGTTTCAATATCGAAGCTTTTGGAAGAAATTGCCTTGGCTAGAAGTAAGACAAGTGAGTGACTTACTTGAAACTGACTGACTTTGATGTTTTTATGAATTACAATTAAATTGAATTACAATTTCAAAACGTATATTTGTGCTTCTTTAGCGCTGGCTAAAGGACTAAAAGCATCAGAGTGGGAGAGTCCGAGAACGAGTGAGAGTTTTGAATCATCCAAGCCGTCCAATGTTTCTTACCACGCAGCAGCCGGTTTCTATCGATCATCGGATAACTCAGTCAGTGGTGGTCATACACATTCATCCCAGGTACCTCAGGCTTCAACTCCCGAAATTGATAAACGGAGATCTATTTCTTCAACGGGTATTACTGGTGGAAACTCATCTACAAAATCCTCATTCACCTCTGAGCAAGACTGTTCGCCAAGTCTGTTTTCTGGTCAAGATCGTCAACCTCAGTCAGAAGGGGTTGGTCAAGAGCAGATCTCTAAAAACTATGGCTTATCATTTACTCAACAAGTACAGCAAATGTCGCGACTAAAAGCTCGTCCGGGCAGTCGACTTTTGTCTCCTCTTAAAGAGCCTCACAGTCCTATTTACGCTTCCCCTCCTCAATCTCCGTCTAGTGATAGCGTTAATGAAGATAGAGTCAGTCCTCACAACGTTTTTCCAAGTATAGGGAATTATCAACTAAGTGAATTCAATTCAGATTTGTCCCGAGGAAATGTTTCAGTATCGCCTATTATAAGCAATGGCTGTGAATTACAGTCGTTTGCCTTCAACAGGGTAAGATCATAATTTGGTTTGATTAAAAACATAAAGCTTTAGAATGAATGCGGTCTTAATCTGATTTGTTACTATGCAGGATTCACACATGAAAATAATTTTGGGGAGTAGCTCCGAGAACAATGGAAATAGCCGTAATTCTAGAAAGAACGGGATGGTCAATAGTTCAAATAGTGGTATTATTAGTGCAACCAGTGCGATTCGAAGTGGATTCACAGCCCTGAAGGCCGGAATGATGGAGGCAGCGAGTGGAAGAAAGAGTCAACACAACGATTCTCCGCTAGTGTCGGCAGCATCAATGGCTGTACCTAACTTAGTTCGAAAAAAGCCTGCGAAGGGTGATGGTAACGGTATACTTCCATGGAAAAGGGAGACTCCACTGTAACCGACATTTTTAAGTCAGCAATAAGTCAAAAAAGGAAAAATACAACGTAACCAACTTGCTATGTAGATATTATAAAAAATATGAATATCAGAAATACGGAAACAAAAAAGGATATTTTCGGGTTAATCTAGAGCCTCCTATCACTCACTCAATCAGCGCTCAAAAATACTATATATATAAAAATACCTATACTTGTTTCATCACTAATGTGTCTACATGTAGATCTTACACCTCCAGCCCTGTATGCGCTTCAATTTTAATAGTCTATGCCAGCTACATAATGTGCCAATTAGTTGCGTTCTTCTTGCATCTATTATATCAAATCCTCCGCTACCGATGCAATTTTTTCATTATCACCATTCTAATACGATATCTCCATGCATGCATCCCAGCAGATAGTATTTCTATCCCCCAACCCTATCTTATTAACTTTTCTTATATTTTTAGTTTTGTACACAGTTTTGAACCGGCCTCATATTGATATTATTGGCAGCTTTAGTTCATCATCCGACTCGCTGATGATTAAGAATGTTACAATTAGTTAAAGAAACAATTTTTACACAATTACACGGAATAGTCATGCTCATGCTTATCGCTTCATTGTCATCATTTTTTTAGTATTACCTTTATGCATATAGTTTTCCCGTGGAAAATTAATAATATATGTGGCAATGATATGATACAAGGCGTTATCCCGGTTAGCAATGTTAACAATTATGGATAAGTTATCCAGGATAACAGAAGAAACTAGTCAGTTCTCTGATCTGGTCGGTATGTGGTGGACAGCTAAAAAAAATTAAACCATCCATGGAAATGAAATCTGAAAAAATATCCCAAACCAAATATGTTTCAAGTTTATGGGAATTGCTACATGAATCATATAAATGTTAATTGAATTTTTTGTTGATAAGCCATTGTTTTGACTGAGTTATGAATTATTGTTACATGTTATCTTTAATTATGACGTTTTTGGCTGTTCTTCTTTACCGTCCGCATATGAACGATGAGATCATCACACTGAAAAACATTAAAGTTACCAAATAACTGTCCCTGCCATCATTAAGAAATACGATTTAATCTCACTCAACTGTTACATTTACATGCTAGGTTAATATTGCTATCAGTTTCGTTGCCAATAAAGGAAAGTTTGCTTACAAAAGATTGGCATGGATAGTGGATGCGAACATTTTCTAAATCATGTCATTATTCTCATCTCAATCTCTTGAATATTTCACTTAAATATAAGTGCTGGACATTGGAAAAGGGAGTCTCAGGATTATGGAAGTATTAGTCCGAAAAGAACTTCTTTGTGTACTTATGCACATAAAGTATCAAGATTTTATCGAGCCGAGGAAAATGTAAATTCGTAGCTCTAAAAAAGAATCATGAAGGGTACAATTATAAAGTTTAGCAATAAGGTTGTATGATCCGAACTATCCGAAGGGCTTCTTCAGAACTAGAGATAAAACTATTTATGTAATATGAACGATAAAAAGGCGTATGGGTTGTAAACTCGAGCCCGAGAAAGTTCTCATTCTTGTTTACTTGGGGCTATGGATTTTTAGATAGATATTAAACATTTTGTAAGATAGGGTTCACCGTTTGAATTATATAGGATGCTGTAGTTATCAATTTTAAGTTATTTGAAGGATCAAATTAAAAATTCGAACCGGAAAGTTGTAGACCTTGCTCTATGAAACCATGAAAGCATAATTTGTCAACCTTGGTCACTGCGGGCATAAGTAACATTAAAGAAAAAATTGACCTACAACAGGGAGCTTTTGCAATAGTTAGTTGATTTGATTGTAACCCATGTTATATTTGCTGAAACTACCTTATCGCATCGGATATCAACATATATCAGAAAAGGTAACGTGCATGCATAGGTGAGGAATTATCGTGGACAAATTCCTGGCTGGAGTTAATCCAGGTTGGATTGAAGGGATTCTAAATTCAGGAAATTGAGGGCGGTAAATCCTCCAAGGAAGGGTTTTTTTCTACACTCAAAATGATGGTAAAAAAGTTGATGGGAATCAAATGTGTGTACATACTACAGATTTTGCATAGTTGAGATGAGGTGTCAGTGAGTGAATTGCCTCATTGAACTCAGCTAGAGGACACGTTGACAGAAGTCGGCGGTGGGGATTAGATTATTCTTTAAATTGAAGATAGTAGAAACAAGGCCTCTGGAGGCATTGTTTACTATTTAAACCTTCCCAAAGCAAAAAGAATACAGAGGAGAGTTGATTCACCCAGGTAGGTGACTTTTCTTAATGGGAAGGGGATGGATTTATAATTTGTTTAGTTGTGCTAATTGAACTTTAAGGACAAAAGTCTCAGTCCTAAGGAGCTTCAATTTTCAATGATTAATTTTACTCATATTTGCTTGGAAGAATACGTGGAATCTCACTACAGTTACTGACTACATCATCCACAGACTTGATTTCATTTCTCTGGCGAACGAGGACATGTGAAGTTGGTATTTGGACCAAGTTTTGGAATCGAAACGATTTAGAGGAAATCTTAAGATGCAGGAACTTCCTAAAAGTATGAGGTTTTTGTTTTTTTTTAAAGTTTAGTCATGAGTAAGGAAAGAATTTTAAATTTATTCTATGGTTTTCAGGTAGTCAGCATCTCAAATACATCAGTCTAGTCACTTTAATTGTACAGAATGCGGCACTTGCGTTATCCATGCGGTATGCCCGGACGCGTCAGGGCCAGATGTTTATGTCTTCCACGGGTATATAACTAAACTGAAACGTTGATAGGATTGGATTTTTAAACTTTTTGTTGGCCATGATGAGATAATTCTATTTATTTCATTTAGCGGTGCTTAACTCGGAGATCGTAAAGTTGATAATCTGCCTTTATGCAGTGTTTCTTGAGAATGAGTCGGTGGAGAGATGGGCTGCAACTTTGAAAAATACCATTGTTAATCAGTTTTCGGATACACTGAAGGTCTGCATTCCATCTATGGTTTATGTCGTCCAGAACAATCTTCTGTATGTTGCTGCTTCTCACCTCGATGCTGCAACTTACCAGGTGAATCTACTACTTTTAAAAGTATATGAGAGCATATGGAATTTAACTCTGGATATGGTATAATTTTTTCAGGTTACATATCAATTAAAGATTCTCACAACAGCGATCTTCAGCATAGTTATACTGAGGAGAAAGCTGATATCAACACAATGGGTTGCTCTGCTTCTGCTTGTTATCGGGGTGATACTCGTGCAGCTAGCTCAGACTGATGCGAAATCCAGTGTAGCTGCAACTGAAGCTGGGGAACAGAATAGAGTTGTTGGATTTGTGGCTGCCATCGCTGCTTGTTGCTTATCTGGATTCGCTGGGATTTATTTCGAAAAAATTCTGAAAGGATCGAATATCTCCGTTTGGATGAGAAATGTTCAGCTTTCCTTGTGCTCAATTCCCTTTGCCATCATCACTTGTTTACTTAATGATATCTCGGAGATCCGAGAGAAAGGTTACTTTTATGGGTAAGTGCTTTATAGACCAAGATATTAATAGTCATCTTATTGAAGTAGTGTTTTTACTTGAAATTTTGTTGATTCTCCCTAGATATGACGCTTTCATTATATACGTGGTAGTTCTTCAAGCCGGTGGGGGACTGATTGTGGCCATGGTAGTTAAATACGCAGACAATATTCTCAAGGGATTTGCAACTTCTCTGGCTATTGTAGTATCTTGCATCGCATCTGTGATCTTCTTTGAGTTTCAAGTAACATCGCAATTCTGCTTGGGGACTTCAGTCGTTATTGCGTCTATATTTTTGTATGGATATCAGCCAACTTCAAAGGGAAAACCATCTTCCATGATTGCCAAAGTTTGATGTGCTCCAAACGATTTTGTCCAATTTTTTAAGTACTTAGGTAACAAACTTGAAAACCAAGTGTCTCCTTTTAGGATTCGATCAATCCATATCGATGGATGGTTAAGTCTAATTTAATCAACTGAAACTGTATTTTCATACTTGAGTCATATCCTCGCACACTAAACTACTAAAATAATACTTGGTGTGGGTTTAAAAAAGTTGTAATTAGTTTTAAGTAGTTTACTAAAATGTTTTAAAATTTAATGTAAACCTTACGCGAAACGAAATCGAGCGAATACGTGAAATAAAATCTTTATTCTGAACACGACCTTTTACGAAAATAAACACATTGTCAATAAATTTTAAAAAAGACCCAGACTCAATACATGATAACATTTGTAATTCACACCTATTATTTTATTCAGTAAAGCCAAACTGGTTCGACATCAAAACTTTTAACTAATTGCACCGATGACAAAAATAACTACGAAATGTTTTGCTCAGTCCAATTGCAATAATCCACTTGTTTGTATTTGTATTTATTCAATCAAAACTTCCTTGCAATTGCATGGTTGTTACGTTTTGACTATCCACAACTCAGGTGCATTATTATGATAAGAAATTAGGTTGAAGGGTATAAGAAATGCTTCAGTATAAATTATAATCAATAATTAGTCAATTAAAATTAAAAATAAGTCACTTTCCTTCATTTACAATTCCAAATTAATAATAGTAAGATAAAACGTAAGGAAGGCTATTAAGTTAGCTGCATTATAGAGTTAGGATTTATGCATTTTTCCTGTCCTTGGTGTAAAAGGTATTTTGTCGGACCATCTTTAAATTTAGCGATTGTTTTCATATCCCTCAGATTATCTGGTAATTGATTCCATGCTGTACATGAATTATAGAGTAAGCTTCGTCTTCCTAAGCTATTTCTCCTAGAAAATAGTTAGCGCAGGTATTGCGTAGGACCTGGAATATAAAACATACTATCGCTATTACTTAGGAGATCATAGATTTCTATTTTTACTATTCATTACTATTATTCCCACTAACTCTTGATGCAAAATAATTGTCCAAAGCCCTATAAAATTCAGAGGGAAAACGAGGAATGTATTACCATTGCAAATGAATAACTACCTAACAAAAGTTTCGTTTAAATTCATCCCATCAGTTCGTTAAGAGTTTGTATTTTCCTCGTATGTATTTATTTGTATTTTGCATTGCGAAAGATCGTAATTTTTCCACAAGGCACACCCCAACTACATACGAAGTATAATTCCAGAGCCAAATATTGATAAAAAGTGACATGAGTTCTAAGTTCTAAAGCTTTCTTGTCATGCAAACTTTTGACTCCCGCATTGACCTTTGGTGAGGCAATCAATAGTAAATGTAACGGTTCCTCTCCAAAAATGTTTGCAGTTCTTTATTACTAGTTGTTATAGAAATAGCCAACAGTTCTAAAGTAGCCCGTATTTAATAGCTTCGAGCTCTGCATTTGCGCTTCCCGTCAACTGGAGGGATATTCCCATAAGCATTGGATCCAATTCCAATATCTAGCAAGGGTCTCTGTTCTCTCGAGTTCTCACACTGGAAACACATGCCTTGATAGCTTACACCAAACACCACCCTTTTTCATCTAAAATCCTCTCACATCACATCTCTATTTCACACTTTACTATATAACAAATAACAATTTACTACCTCCGGTCCATATCTCTTTAAACCTCTAAGAAAAATCCAAAATATTTCTTCCAAATTCTACCATTGATTACGAAATCGAAAGGTCTGATTATTTCCTAACCTTTTACAACTTATGCCGATTCATACATCTTTATCAAAATTTCCTAAACTCCCTCATAGTCTTTTTTGCTACAGTTTTTTATAGTCTCTTGTCTGTCGGTGGTAGGATCAGCTGGAATTGCTGGAACTTATTGAGATTTTCATTTGAAACATGGGTTTAACTGTGCATTAGCTTTGTTAGCTATTAGTAGTCGTCGTATCCTTCTGTGCAGGGAAATATATATTTCACACCGTTTACAAGCCATTCAAAACGAGTTAAATCTCTCTCACTTTACACACACCGTATAGTCATACCTTTAAGTTCAAAATGTAATGTACTTGAAGTAGGAAATCATATCATAATCCAGCTTGACCAACACCATCATTGGTCGTTAAGTGTTAAACTGTATAATAAAAGTTGCATACAGTTTTCCATCCCGATATGACCAGAGTAGTAAAAGGTTCTTGCAGTTAAGAATTTAATATCTCATAATATTATTGAGTGTAGCACTAACTCGAGGAAGGAAGGTAACGTTAATATGCTATGTAGATCTGACATAACTGTGAACTGGAGGTTTACAAGGAGGACTGTTTGTGATTGATAAGATAAACAACGTTCATTATTTCCCGATACTCATGAAATTCTAAGCAGGAAGGCCATATCCAAACTAGTGTTATATTATATGCCTTCTTGGTGTGTTGAAGAATTTATTGTTCTTTCTGCGATAAAGCTCTCACCCGTCATTTTTTATAAAGCCTTTTTATCTAATGTGTGTTATTCTCCACTCAGGCCAGAATAATAGATTTTATTTTTTAAAGTATTGAATTGTCCAGCCAGGAAAGGGAGTCAGTCCTACTGTTCTTTGCAAAAAATCAGATCACTATAAACTTGATTCCTAATAGGCGACAAGCAGAGTTTGCTCCGTTTTAATACTAGCATTTTTGCGTATATAAATTTCTGTTATTCTGTGAGGATTTAATGGATTAAAGTTTAAAGTCAACTAACGATGTAATTATATTCTCTATGTAGGAGGATTGCATTCATGAGCCATAATGAGTTTATTTGTGATTTCGTGACAACTGCCACACACATAAATGCAGTCAGTACGTTATATTCTGACTTCTGAACTTCTAACCAACTCGGTCCACAACCCATGTCAGTAATTGAATCGATTTTATACTTCGACAGTGTTCATGTGTTCAATGAGCTAATGCTATTAAAGGCTTAACTGTCATAACTCCAAAAGATTCAGATCAACACTCGATCAGCTCTGTAAATTTCATTGTCCGTTCTTCTCATTTCTATTGAATACTTGTAGTCTGAAATACTAATCAAAAGTGATCAGTCAAATATAAATTTAACACCAAGATTAGCCCAATATTCGTGTGTTGATAATCAATTGTTTAAAATATTTAACAATGGTGGACTGTTCATCTTGTACCAGGCCTTCAATAAAGGTAATACTATCTTGTTAGTTTGTTCTAATTCGTAATTTCGCACGCAGTATTTTCTTCGCAAACGCATCATCATGTTGCTTATGCAATATTTAATAAAAATCTGCTTGAATCGGTTTCTGTGTTTTCAACTAAATTTCTGATAATTTACTACTGAATTTTAGGCTGAAATATATCTGAATCTTTCCAAATCATTTAGGGTTTTAATTAGTTTGCAATGCTTTTTAACTTTAAACTATCGCTTCCATGTAAATGATTCGTCTTAAACATAGCATCAGTTCACAGATTCGGTCACCTCCTTGATCAAGTCGTTAATTACATTACATTACACAAACTATATAACAGTGCTTTAATCGACTTCTTTTAACTTATATTTTTTTCTATATACCTACCATAGATAGTTGTTTGCACATGCCAAATGCAAAGCCGAGTAACATTTTCTGCAGCGTCCTCAGTCTCTGAAATTTCTGCATGAGATGGATTTTTATTATCTAATAAATTAAATAGAATTTGGAAGTTACTTATGCAGTTTCCATCATTCCTTAAAGTATTTAATTCCATGGATATTTTAAGATATATTCTTCTTGTACAAGACATTTAATACTTTGAAGGGATGATTTTATCGGCGAAAACTTTACTTGAGATTGGCCTTCTACCCAGCAGAGTATAAGGTTGCAGATTTTAGGATGAATGAATAAGTAGATGCAGTAGTAGAGTGAGAAAATGCACCAAAATTCTAAGTACAATTTATTAGACCTCATATCCATGGGGCTTTGGAAGTAAACAATTTATCGCACATACTGTACTAAACGATCTTAAGAAGTGTCTTGTATCCATCCATTCACGTCATTCCTAATTCCTCGATGCATCATGTTCTTAAAAATGAAATAGTTTCTAGCCTCAGAATTTAAAAATTTTAAATCCATTTTAAAGATAATTGAGAGCAAATGAGATACATTGAATGCTGCAGACTCTTCAAGCGTCCAAACTTTCTCAAAACTATATGGAATATGGAACTATTATCATTGGATTTGGGATTACCTCAGGCAATAACCATAAAGATCTGATACGTATATATACGTAGACTTACGATAAACCCAGTTTGTCTGTGAGTCTATTACACATTTTGTATCTGTCATTAGATACTATTCCCAGATTTGGCATTTATTTTGGTAAAAGCTCCAACAAGATAATTTTCGTCTTAAATAGTTGGATAACTCTGAAATCTAAAATGAAATCTGATTTTAAAACCTATATGGACTGTCACATGCTGTATGTATGAGTATTTCAAGTCCATCCACTTTCTTAGACTTCTAATACCTCTATAACACTCTTTAATACTTATTAGTTCATTACTGCGAGAGTCCATTTGTCTTATTTTTTTGTGATGCCAAATGGTATGTTCAAGTGTGCATTAGTTTGAAAGGATGGCTTGAAACTCTTTTCCAAAGGTTAAGGTTCCACTTTATCGAATTCGACTCGAAAAAATCTTGTGTATAGTTAGGCTTAGGCAGTGAAGAGAGTTCTATTTACAACGCTTCCTAGCTTCCCTTCGTACTAACTCTGAGATTGAAGATATTAACAAGTCGATCTTGTTGGTGATTGTACATCTGCAGACCAGAACCTCTAACTCCCTTGTTCAAGGAGGGAAAAGAAACCAATTTTTATAATTAATTTGAGGGCTGAATTCTGAAGCATGCATGCGTTTACAAGCATTTTACTATCTGTGTAATGGGATTAAGCTTTTTCTTATTTAAAAAAAATTAGAATGATACTCGATAGACTTATAGAGAGGGTGGTGCGTGCTATGCTGTAATTAATTTTGTTCCTATTAATTGTATTTACTTTTTATTTCATTTAAGGGAAGAGCTAAATAAAGCTTATAGAATCCATGGTTTACATGTGTTTTATTGGATTTTTAAGGACTTTAAAAAAGATTTCTCTCACTCTACGCTTTTACGCTTCTCAATTTTAATGAAAATTATCTGACGTCTTGTATTTCATGAATTCATGTCCTTCTTCTCTTCATGTGGTCATGTGGTTCTGCATGCTTTTGTGCTTCTGTTCGGGAATGTATTGGGAATGACAGGAAATTGTAGCCGTGTAATTGCTAGTGTACCCGTTCCCATGGATATAAATGAATTGGGTAACGTGTGTGTTGACTAGTTTTTTAGTTTGTTTGACCAGTTACTCAGTTTGCTGTTGAATTGTGTATATGTCCCATCGCATCATGTGGATCCAGCTTCGGCGGCTCGTGCACATTTAGAACTATTGTTTAACGCACAGACTAAAGTTTTTAAATGAATGAGATGATGAAACTTCAGGTATTTCATTTTTGTTTTTCTTTTTTATGTGTTTTTCATGTTTTTATCGGTTATCGAATTCCTCGAATTTAAATTCTAACAAAGTGTTCAAGGAAAATTGACACGAGGCAGAGAAGTTCGTGAATTTAATTTGGCATTATAATGTTTTTGTTGCAATCTGTAGATGGGATTTCGGGGTGTGAGGACTTCGAAATTCAGGCATGTTTTTGGTCAACCTGCCCGAAAAGAAGTATGTTACGACAATATCAAGATTACCAGAAATGCACATGACTGCAATTTTTGTGCCGTGAATCCTAAGTTTTTGGCAGTTGTTACAGAAGTTGCTGGTGGAGGCTCATTTCTTGTTCTGCCTTTGGAGAAGGTAAATATGCAGACGATATCATTTCACATTTTGAACGCTTTAAATTATCTATGTTTTCTAAAAATATAAATGTTTCCAAATCGAAGAGGAATATTAGGGAACTAAATTGGGGAAAGTATACTTGTATTGATTATAGATTTTTCTTCGGATTTAAAAATAGTTTGGATATTTTTTGTTCAATAGCATGGAAGACTGGATCATCACAGCACGTTCAAAGTCACAGGTCACACCGGTCCAGTATTAGATATTAAATGGAACCCTTTTAACGACAACATAATTGCCTCTGCGTCTGATGATGCTACGATAAAAATATGGTACATGCCTGATGGAGGACTCACGAGTAATCTAAGTGAGTGGCTTGTAGAACTCGCTGGACATAAGCGTCGAGTTGGATTCGTGGAGTGGCATCCAACTGCAGAAAATATACTTGCAAGCGTTGGTTTTGACTGTTCAGTGAGTGAACTTAAGGATATTTTTTTAATCTGCTAAATATTATCTCATTATAAAACTCGTTGTCGCTGCAGATCATACTGTGGCATGTGACGAAAGGAGAACCAATTAATGTCATTGACTGTCATCCAGATATTATATACAGCATTGCATTTAACAGAGATGGCTCAGAAATCGCAACTACCTGCAAGGACAAAAAGCTCCGGATTATTGATCCTCGAACTGGTGTTGTTCTCAAGGTAGAAAACTTTATGTTGTCAATGTATTGATTATTTTCTATGTTGACAGTTTAGAGAGAACATAATTTTATGATGATTCAATTTTTAGCAAGGACAATGCCACACTGGAACAAAAGCGAGCAAAGTGGTCTTTTTGGGAGACACTGGACGCTTGTTGACTACAGGATTCGCTCGCTACTCTGATAGACAATTTGCAGTTTGGGATGGCCGAGATTTAGAAAAACCTTTGGCAATTGAAGTGATAGATTCTTCATCCGGTGTGGTATTCCCTTATTATGACCAGGATACTCGTCTTCTTTACTTAGCTGGAAAAGGAGATGGGAATATCAGGTACTACGAATTGGTCGATCACGCTCCATGGGTGCATTATCTAAGTCAATTTCTATCCGGCTGTCCACAGGTTGGTTTTAAATTTCTCTCATATTGTCAGTTAAAGTAAAATTTAGCTTTACAAAGCAAATCTACTCTCAAATGGATCAAATCTGTTATTTGCATGTTTAGAGGGGTCTTGGTTGGATGCCAAAACGTGGATGCGATGTATACCGGTGTGAAATTGCAAGGTTTTATAAACTTCATGCAATAAAAGGACTATGCGAACCCATATCTATGATAGTTCCACGAAAGGTAAAATATAACGTTCATTATACTTTTCAATTATTAATTAGTAGTTTTCTGATTGATAAGGAAACACTACCTGCATACTATATTTTTATACTATACTATGCTATGTCCCACAGAGTGATCAATTCCAAGACGACCTCTTTCCCGATACTTCAGCCCCATCTCCTACGGTGACTCCGGTAGAATGGATTAATGGAGTCAACAAGCCTCCAAACCTCATTTCATTAAAGACGGGTAAGAAAAAAGTTCAGTAATCCTGTCTGTAATCTCCAAAACTTGAGACACAAATACTAAATGGCAATTTAATCTATTTGTGTTTCAACAGGGGTTGTCATTAAAACTCACAAGCCTGTTCCATTGAAAGAAATTGAAATAACTGGACGGCCTGTAGATCGCAATAATGAAATGAAATTTGCCTTTTTGTCACAAGAAACCAACCCTGATTACAGAAGTCTAGACGTAAGTCAGGTTTTATTATTGCTCCCCATTGTGACGGAAAACAATGAAGATCATTGAAATAGAATTCAGGAACGGATGACAAGTATATTCACATAAGGTTTTTCATTGTTTGATTATCAAATCAATCAGAAATCAACGTACAAAAATATTTTCCAAAATTCAGAAAGCTAAAAATCATACAACTTGCTTCGTTGCTTGCATAATAAGCGCTTGTTTTTAATTGATTTTACTAACTATTTAACAACTTTCAATCCAGGATCGAACATTTCAACATGTATGCTTTTTTGACGATTATTTTTATTCTGATACTAACAACTTCATTGATTTCATTAATGAGCTTTGCTCTACAAAATTATTCGTATTTGCCGTTATTGCATTTTTTGGATATCTTATAATTTATGCATGATGGATTTGAAAGCATGTGTGATTTGTATAGGATGTTGAAAGCACATCGGACCAAGACTTAAGCATTTACAAAAGTGGTGAAAATAGTGAGGATGACATTGAGACTGTTGAGACAAAGGACGAGGACGATTACGACAGTGGTGTCAACACAGACGTGAGCCTTATCACCAATACCGAGGGCTCTCCCGTCCTTCACCCACTTCGGAGATCTGCGTCATCGAAGATATTGCAGATTATTAGCCTCCTCAGACAAGAAGCTTGCAAATATGACTTGGTATTTACTAACTTGATTTAAAAGCCAAACTTTAACGGCAATTAACGCACATAATACATAATTTCAACAGGTCTATAACTTTTATCCCTTCTCTGTACTTAAATCTTAGCTATCCACTTGTGAGCTTGCCCGGCACGATGCAAATTAATCGTGCAGAAATGCTGCTTTAATTTCATTTTACAAGCCGCATCGATTTACTAATTTTGGTTTGCTAACATAATTCAAAACTTTTTCAGTTAGTATTGTAAGAAAGTAGATAGCCATCTGTAGGTGTAACGAAGGGTAAAACAAAATTAGACGTATACCTAGTTATTCTGTGGGCTGAGAAGATCTGATTTACTATGTAGGCAAAACGAAGGATTGTTACAAAATGTCAATCGTTACAAAATCTTATGAAATGTGAAGATAAATTGCCCAAATCTGATTTTATTTTATTTCTAAATTGAAGCAGACACGCGATAAGGACAACAAGGAGAAATGGGAGAAAACTAAAATGAATCAAGCAGTACAGCAGAGGAAAGTTGCGTCTATTGTCTCACAGCTACAAAATCCGAATACTGGGTCCGTTCCTAATTTAGCGATGCCACAAACAAGCTCTATGAAGCAAGAGGACGTTGAAAAAGCAAAAAATATCCAAAACAACACGGAGCTGGTCACTTTTGATGAAGTAATTATACACTATCTATTCGAGCCTTTTAGAATAAGCTATTTGAATATTGAACACCAAAATCGTAATTCAAAAATAAATTCGAATTTTTTATAGTTTCGTGGAGGGTACATTCGTAAGTGCCTAGAAGTGGAGCGATTACAGATGATGGTGACATTAAAAGACAAGCGAATCAAAGAGTTGGAGACATATATCGAAATACTGGTAAATTCCAACTCACAGCAATGGAGCAGCACAAAATAAAAATTAGTGGCTAAAATTTCCTGTACCCACCTACACAATCATCATGCCGAACAACTACTCTTTGAACAAAATACGCTTGACATTCCTTTTACTTTTCAACGTTCAAATTGCATTCAATTGTAGCCACCACCCAAACTGTATCGGAGTTTAAACAGTTCACAGCGTTTTCTATCTTTAAATATCTTTGAAACTAGCTTTTAGAGCTTTTGTACTGTATTTGGTCATATGCTGGAATTCGTGATACTAGAATAAAAATGTCTACAGTCTACATAAAATATTTGAAGCTGTCAAAGGCTGAGAAAATTTCAGAACCCCTTGTACACGAAATATTTAAAATTCATATAAAACATACATTTATTGAAAGAGAATTAAAATAAGTCATTTGCTCATTTCTAACCCGTTTAAACAAAATTAACGGATCGTAAGAGCCAACAAGATTTGTTTGATAATAAATTAAATTAACAAGGTATGTTGTACATGGTAAGTTAGTTACAATTCTAGTGATAGCTTACCTCTCAGTAGTACTGTTATTTTCGTGCACTGGGATTTGAAGGGACAGCCTTTTCCTCTGTGTCAATACTCTTGACGACCAATTTTAAACAACCAATCTGAATTTCACTACCGACACAGATAGTCGCACTACCTTCGTGTTTAACTTTAAGGATAACAGTGCTAACAGCGTCCTTGCATGGACAGTCGTGATCCTGTGTGTTAAGTCCATTCCATATTAGAGCCTTATATGGAAACTTAGAGTTTAAAAATAACTTGCATTTTACCTGAGCATATAGGTCTTCGGCTGGTTGAAGTCGAGGATTCGCAGCCTTCTCAAGCAAGATTCCCCTTCGTTGGTTGATGAGAGATTTTATAGTTTCTACGTCATTTCGAGGCTGTTCCTCCCGATCGACGACTGGTTTCAAACAATATTGTACAGAATCCACGATTAATCCATGAGGACTGTAATTTAGGACTTCCCACCGCATACGTGATCGATCCAAAAAAATTACTGCATGAAACCCAGACACTCGTTTACAATTAACAAATACTTGTGGGTTGAAAGACGTGCTTCCTGGTTCAACGGTAAGATTCGACCCAATCACGATCGACTGAGTAGTGAATTTTATCACTTTTGCTACGTTTAGACAGTACAACTGAATGCTGTGTACAGCGATTGGGCGTGGACGAGGACTATCCTTCCCTTTCTGAAAATTAAATTATAACCATGCAAATATTTATCTTCGTACGCCGAATATTATGCATGAGATGAGAATAACACATGCACTCATTCAATACCTTAGCAGACTGAGTAATTCGTGGTCCAATCGGATTATATGCTGCATTTTGCTTCAGTTCTCTCCACACTGAATCAACGTCTTCCAATTTTTGAGCAGCGAGGTCATAAACTTGCTCGATTGGAATGCTTTTCAGAAATTTTATTCTGCGTTCCCTTTTCTTACTATCTATGTTAGCAGCTTCCAGAATTAAATCAATACCTGTAAAATTAGCATTACAATTTTTTTGGCTAGATTCTTTTCCAGTACTACTGCATTCAGTTTCACGTTTGTCTGTGATTAAACTGCTGCTACAAGGGGCTGTAGGTGTATCTGTTATCAATATCAGAGATTCAATCATACAGTACTACTACTTGATTATTTGATTAAATTTAATTAAGTAATAAATAATTATTTATTCATATTAATATATTTACGTATGAGAGTAGAGAGACGAAAGGCTTACCCTGAATAGTTTCAGTCTTGTTACTAACTTCTTCACAAGTATTTAAAAGATCAGTTTTCTCTTCCAACTGTGTAAACCGTCCGGTTTTTGACGTTGAAGGCTCATCTGAAGCCAGAACATCGATAGGCTCTTCGGAAAATACTGATTGCTCATTTTCGTAACACTTAAATAGTTTCCGTTTTCTGTTGGAACTACTTACTGAAGCTTCATCTTCATCTTCTACAATGTGTACCTATGAAAAAATAAAAAAATATTCAGCAGTTGTAATTTTGATGCATCTAAACATTGTAGCAAAAACTCTCCTCTCCTAATTTTCATATGATGTAAAATTTCCAATATTTCTATAAAAACTCCTCCAGGCCCGTTCTATGAAACGATCCAGCATGGATCAAAATGTTTTTAGATATGGGATTTTTCAATTTTACTAAAACAGCATAAACAAAGTACTATGTGTTGAATATTTCCCTAGACCTTGGGTCCGGGCGGGTGAATATTTTTCTGGAAACTACACTCCTAATAAAACCCCTTATTTTGAACTTTTATTAGACTAAATTGGGTCATAAGTCAATTAAAAAATTACAGTTTCAAATATGTTGTTTTTTGCATCTGACCATGACATGACTTTTAATTTTAAAGCCAAAAAAATATTGAAAAGATTTAGAATGTGACTCCCACTTTTGTCACATTGTTGATCTAAGATAATTTTTAATCTGATTTAACTCCGAAATTGAGGGTTCATTACAAGCAACTTGATTTTGTGTGCCATATGCTGTGTATTTAAAGCCTAATTTTATAGTCACAATTTCATAACCGTCCGGCTTGGATCCACATTGATCCATCCTCGGTGCCGGCCGGCGGGCCTGAACCCCTTCAATCAGTAGAATAAATTATTGATTTCGTAAATAGATACCTTATCAGGGTCACCAGAAAAACTACGTTTCTCAACACCAGCCTTTTCAACGTAATTTCCACTTCCGTCAGGCACATCATACTAAAATCAAAACATCACAAATCAGTCAATTGTAGACAAAAAATTGTAATGGATTATTCGAGGTTACAGGTATGGCCACTGAAATAGGAACTTTCGATGAAAATGGTGGGTGCTTCCGAGCACATTTCTTCATAAAGTTCAGAACTACTGACGAACGGTGAATCTGTTGGTGAGTTAAGTCCCAAATTCGAACTCGTTTTGACAGTTGCCAAGATTTTAGTTGCTTGGATTCCAAGAAAGGCTCAACATGCAGAGGACACATCCATAGACCCACCGGTGGCGAAGTTAAAGGAGGGTTTAGACAATCGAAGTGGAACTGCTTTGGACAATAGTCGCACTGCAACAACGGAGCAAGCCTACACGACCTTAAGAGAAAAATATAACATTATGCTCTATAATTTTTTTAATCGATTTTTTTTCTGTGACAGGATTAATTAATGGTAGCAAAAATCTACTGCAAAAAATCAAGATGTTTTTTAAACGTGTATAAAAAAATTTGTTGAAATGAATCATTCGAAAAAAACTGACGGCATCAACTTTATTTTGATGCTGGCAACCTCAACCGTTCAAGAATTCAATCAATTAAACCATGTAATCTTGTTAAAAAATGCTAATCCATATACTCACTTTCCACAGTTAAAACAAACTGAAATAGGTACGGGAACTTTAAAATTGTCAAGGTCCACAATGGTGGGTTTTGATTTTCCTCCTCCAGGCTTCTTTATTTGACTACGGCTAGTTCCTGCGGACGACAGTATGTATGACATACATTTATTTCCAATCTCGTTAACTATTTAATAGAATTTTGAGTTATAAATTACCTGGAAACTGATATTGATTAAGGTGAAAACTTCGAGGAATCTCAAAAGGCGTAGGATTTATGGTTTTGGCAGTAGCAATTACTTTGCTGAATACGTCTACTATTTTGTGGACAACTTCGTCAAGGCAAATTTCATGCTGATCATCCGATCCTTCTTTTAGCTTGATTTGTTCGTGAATAGATTCTTCAGCAAGTGGGACATCTTCAGGAGCTTTATCGTCCAACTCAGGAGCCTCCATTTTTACAGTTCTTTGAAGATGCGGTTCACTTTCTACCGTTTTGGCTGCTTCCTTTTCCACCTCAGCTAATACCTGAACGATTAAAGATACAATAAGAATTCCCATTATTAATCTGAAGACACCCAAGACTTACGTCTTTATTTCGGCAGCACCGACATTTCCACTCCAGATCCTTTACGATTTCCTCATCCAGTGGGGGTTCATCGCAAACCGGGTGATAGCAGACTGAACAAGAGGTACATGCCAGCAAAATCTCACCTGGGTCGCCACACCCTTCACAGAAGGACTCCTTTATATGTGCTCTGTTATTCTTTTTCTGACCACTAGATTTATCTTGTTTGTTCTTGGAGTCTTGATTCCCATAAGTCGGTGGTGCAGTCATGGCCAAGATTGCCTAAATAAGAATATGAAAAGGAATTAAAAGATGACTTGAATCTTGGAAATCTTGTTTCCAAAAATGCATTTTAAAGAGAACTTACTGCCATGATACCATGCTCGCCTCCGGTGTAATTCATCTTGATGCGTCTCAAAATACTTTCTACTTTAATTTAAATCTAATCGATCAGTTTTATTATTGATCGTAAGTAGAATTTCAAACATATCACTTCTTCCATCTTTCAGTCAAGAGCCGATTAACTTTTCAATGAAAATCAATCAAATTGGCCAACCTTATTCCAAGCCTGATTATATCAAACACAAGTCATAAACTCATAAGTGTCTTTTGACAACAATCTCTTTATGAACAATACACAATTCTCAGTATTCTCACAAATAATACATTTTAGTATAAAATACCCAGTCTAACTGAAGCTTAAGTCGGATACCGGGGTGGTTGTGTTGGACTGAGTTGTCAGCCTCTGTTCCACAATGCAGTTATAATTCTTCTACGCACTCTAACCATGAACACGCACCTTAAATCAGAGCAATTAAAGTTGAAAAGCTAAACTTTAAAATTAACTATGAAATTAAGTGTAATGAATCTAATTGGTTGTGTATCCTACTAGGTTAGTACGTGAAGTAGTGCAATAAGTAATCCACTTTTCCCCGATATATTTATTTGCCAGATTCAACTACAGGAATAGAAGTTGAAGAAGCTCTGTATCTGCCGCCGAATACAGGAGGTTTATAAAAGCCCGGCTGGACCATGCAATCATAGATAACTTCTTCATTGTTGACAAACTCAACCCTTTAGTATCTAATATAGTCATGGCCAATTTGAGGCCCTGAACAAAGATTTTCCTGACCCTTCTTCTCAAAGTCGCCAAATCTTGCAGAAAAATTAGGATCAACTTTTGGACCCATGTCAGAATGAAATCTCGTTGGTATTTAATTTGTTCGAAATGACTGCTTGCCTAATTTATTCGATTCTTAAAAGTAGTATCCAATTGAGCCTAATAATTGATACTTTCCTCAACACTAGCGATACTATTTTCTAAATCAACTGAATGCAGTCAATAATTTGGAAATTTTTATTCTCATCGCTGGGCATGCCTTTAAACGCAAACAGAACTCATAAGCGTCGGCAGCCGTTAATTACAACATGAGCTGAGGTGTATATGAGTTTACTAGACTGTAATTATTTTTTGGAAATTTCCAGGGTGTTACAAAGTTTAGATTGAACATGAGATTTATTATCAATGATTGTTACATTAATGGAAATAAAAAAGAGGTACAAGGATGCAAGGATGAATGGTATATAGAGACTTAAGCTTTTGGAAAAACCTTAAACATAAACCAATTCATAAATATAAACTAAAGACCGAGGTAGTAAAGATGACGGAAACGTTGAATGTTAGGCAAGATGATGTATTTCTTTAAAATCTCGAAATCACACTCGCAGCTTAATTCGAAGTAAATTTGCTCTAAAACAATGGAAGTAATCGACAAATAAGAAAATAATGAAGCTTTAGACGTTTTCACTATTTTTAATTAAGTTCCGTGTCAGGAGCAACCGGGATAACGTAGTTCACTACCCTATTACCTATTTTTTTGCTTTTGTTTTGCATTAACTAGCTGGGCAGTACGTTTTATCTATTGCTACAACACACAAGCTAGGGGTTTTGATTTGGTTTTGACCGAATGACCCTGTTCGGTTTTACAGAGCCTGAAGTCCACCGTTGTAAGCGTAGTCCGCTTTGTTGTGCATTATTAGTCGATTATCCACGAAGTAGAATGAATCAGACCGTGTTTCAAAGGGAGATACGATCATTTCGTTTGCTGTAACAGAATCATCAATTCTTGTTTAGTATTATTAGCTATAAACAATTTTTAAAACTGAACCACTCACTTAGCTCTTTGGAGAGGGGTGGAAATTCATAAATGTGTTCACATGTGTTACGACTGTGAGGAATGCAAAAGCCAAATTCGAAGTCAAACGTCTTCAGAAGTTTCTCTCGGAAGAAATGTCTTTCAATCATTCTGAAATTTTCCACGGCCTTTGTCCCCACTGTAAACTCCACCCTGTTTGAAAATAATAAATTCATATGAATGGGGAGACAGTGATGATTATGCTAATTTTACTTTACTTCTCTAATAACTTTTCTATCTTACAACATATAAAGTTTTGATAGGTTTCTGGATCTATCTGGATCGTCTGTTAAAGGTAGACTCAGGCACTCAGGTAAGCAAAAACCCTTAAAAATATACATAAGTATATACCTGCAGAAGTTGTCGATTTCTTTTTTGATTCAATCTACTAACTTATATTAAAGTTACTAATACGAAGCATTGCCGATTGTCAACTGGTGCTTCATTTAGATGAATGGAGTGTGATTGATTCGTCTCTAATAAGTAAGAAGTTGAACTGACAATTTGACAAGCACAATGGGAGAAAATAATAATATAGATAAGTAATTTCTATAAACTTTGGTTTACTATTTAGTAGAGCATTTTAAACTATTGTGATATAATTTCGTAGGTATTTATTCATCGCAGAATGCTTCTCCTTAGAATTTGTAAGTCACCTCTAATGATAATGAATTCTGGAAATATATATCTTTCAATTGGTTCCTTTCTATTTCCTTTAAAGGTACTACGTACACTGACGTCGGTGTAAATAAAATACTGGAAATTTTGGTGCGTTAAAAAATTGGTGTAAATAAAATACTTCTGAAAATAGCTTTAAAATAAGTTTAAAAAATTTCTTACGTTGCTCCAACAATTTTAAGCCTCAGAAACTGTGGCGTAAACTGGTATCGAACAAATCTTCCAGCGTTCGGATCTTGGTCCTCGTCATTTTCCCTTGACTCACCCACATCTGTCAATGACAATGATGATAACAACACAGGATCTATTTTATAATAAGTAATTTTTCCAAACTAAAATGTTAATAGTTCATTTGCATATTTTTCCTTATAACTTTCAGGGAAAACGAGATTTATATTATTAATTGAAACTACCCACAGAGATTATACTAATCATTAAAAAAAATCAAAGTGCACCCCTTATCAGTTATGCTGTAATTAGTTTATTTTTGTCAATCATGAATTTCTGTTTCTTAACTGTGGGCACTGTCATTAAAATTATAAGTTTAACGTTTTGTTACCAATTATTAATTATTAAAGAAAGCTGTAAGGATAAGAAAATAATAACGCCAATCTTAACTCACCCGTTGGCTTTGCGATTTCGAAAAGGACCGTGTTCGTCTCCATGTCCCGAATTTTGAACCTTGTGAAGTCAATTTCGTATACATTTTCCTCCGGTTTGCACAAGTAAGCTGAAAGAAGATGAAGTTCAATATCAGAAAAACATCTAAGTCGGGACTATATAGCAGCATAAAATTACCCATTTCATTTGTACTACTTTACTAGTGTTCGTGAACATTAAATACGAGGAATACACCTGACACCTCAATACTTTCTTTCATCTAATTCCATGAAGAGGCAAGAAAAAACGATTTAATCAGAAAACCGTCGATGACGCGTTGTTCAAAATCGAAAGTAATTCGTTCATTGCTGGCCTTATGTAATGAAATAAGATGAATTGAACTTACTATACATCCACAGCTACTACAAATTATAGTAAGTGTGTTGCACATTAATCTTTCGAGATTTTTTCAGAATCATGAAACCTCGTCTGACTCTCATCAATGATAATCTATGAATTGTTTCTAGGTTGTTAAAAGTCTTAATCCCACTGTCTTTGCACAATGAATCTCTCGAATTATAATTTATGCCTGTTCAAATTTGTACTTGGTAAAGAATCAGCAATTGAAAGTGGTAACGATTCTTGATTGAACAAACTTGGTAATCTCCTACTTTTGGCATTGACGTTGTTTCTTTACACACAAGCAACCATGCATGGAAATTGTTAACTTTTCTTAATTATAAACTACTTGCAGCAATTTAATATATTTATTATACAGCAGTGCCATAAATTATTTCATCGAGACCTTGAGACCTTGACAGAGGTATTTTTTCCCAATCTGTATGATTTATATATTAAATATCTAAGTTGATCACTTACTTTCTGTGATTTTGTTAAGACGAAGAACTTCATCAGGGGTAATGAACTCCTTCTTCAGCAACTGCTCCTCTGTTTTCAGATAAAAAGTTAATTAGATTTCAGAATTCATAATTAAATAGCAAATGCTCAATGGATATTTTATAATTTTCACGGAACTCTAATGCATAGATTCATACAAATAGACTCATGTGTCATGTAGCAGTCAAAATTATTCATAAAGCATTCTAATCTATTTTATATCCAAAAAGCCAACACTCTTGGAATAAGTATACCATTTGCATGAAACATACAACATACCTGTGACTACAGGTTCCGTCTTGGATTTAGATTGTCGAAAGAAGTTCTCATTTGATTTTGCCACAACACTTGTCATTTTGATTTGGAGCAATTAATTTAATCTATTGCAATTAAAAGCTCAGGCTTATCACACACTTTTAGCTTCGTCTCCACAAAAACGAATCTCAATCCCAAATCAGAATCACCGATAAGAATTTCAGTTAGGAAAGTCTTCAATCATCAGCCTTCAGAGATTCGTATTCTTATTGAACTGATTGATAGCTGGATTAAATCCTTTGTGGTTTGTGATGTATTTTATTATTTCTTGCAAATCTCTATCCAAAGCCCCTGGAAACAAGTTTTTTTTCCAACTAAGTAAATTTTAAAAGTTTTAAGTTTTATATCTTAACCACTTAAAAAGTATATTTTCATAATGGACGAGTTTCTTAAGGCGTTTTACTCTACGACCAACAGAAGAATATGACTGAAGCTAATGATGAATAGGTTTTAAGCAATGGCCGTAAATTTTTCCCTTAATCTCTGTGATTCTGTAATGAGTATGCACAAAACTGAACAATATCTATTGTCTATAGCCTAAAAAATTGTTGCTGATCAGAAATTGGAGACAAAGAATACTTGGAAGTTCGAGGACACGAAACGAATATTCATGGCAAGAGTCTTTGATTCTTTGAATAAAATATTGCTACTTTAGTGCTTTAACTCATAGTTTTCAATTTAAGTCTGTTGTTATTCTATGAAATTGCATGGGTTGGGAGTTGGGACTTCGGACACGTACTTAACTTAAATCTTAATGTCCCCTATACCAAATTCAACCAATCCTTTCCATAGCCTTTATACTTTGAATGGTACGGATCTCATTGAAGTTATGTTGAAAGCGACCTTGCACCTTGTGCAAAAAATACTGTATTATTAGTGCTTAGTCTACAGAGAGATACACTGATTCCTTGCAGTTGACAGTTACCTAATTTATGAAAGATAGATATTTTTATTACTTTGATAAATTTTTAAAAGATTAATAGGAAATTTACCTCCTAAATTGTAAATATTAAGATTATCTTGATTCTAGAAAGTACTTTCAATCTTAAAACTGAAATGCACAAATTAAAGCAGTATTTCTTCTGCTGTCTGTATTACACTCGAAGTGTCGATGTTCGAGTCAAAGGTTGTGTAAAGACTAAAGATTTGTTGATTTTCAATTTGCGTGGTTGAGGGTGAATGAGAGTTAGAAGTAATACTTACCTAATAGAAGTTTACGACCAGATCAGAGACAACAGTGTGTGCTAAGTATTTATTATGTTTTTTTTATGAGCATGAGCGACCAAGGATTAAGATTTAAGGATTAGTAAAGGTTTCCCTATGCTATAATCCTCTGTATCTATGTAGTCCTTCAAGTTATAATAGAAGGAAATACCATGGATACGAATACGATTACAGACAACAAAGACTGAGGAAAGTAAGTCAAATCCAAGAAGTTTGCTTAGCAATAGCGAGAGTTGTGACTGACAACTCGACTCCCCAAAATCATTTAATAATGACTAAACTTGATAATAGAAGGAACCTCGGGCTCGTCGATTGGCGTAGTAATTACAATGACAGAGAGGCTCGACAACTTTACGTTCGCGTAGAGTGGTTTTCAAGAACTGAGAGCTTCCTCAGCTATATTTCTGTTCTACTACCACAGCATGTCTAAATAATTGATATATGCCACACTTAGCCCATTGAATACAAAATATTCAAGCCTCACGGTTTTAATTCCGTGGAGGTAGGTTTTACCCGAATCCCACGACCCGACCCGATTTTCTGAAGCCCTGTATTATAATATCTCATTCAAGGAATCTCTGAAAACGCAAGCGCTGATATTATTTATTAAACCAATTCGGGCCTTTCCCTTACATTAATTGTATAAGAACCCGTCTAGCTTCCAAGTCCGACTATCAGTCCCTATTTTTAACTTCCGGTGAAATGAACACGGAGAAATTACGAGTTTTATGAATCTCCATGATATTGTCATTGAATCCCACTCGAGTTTCCTTTTTATCTATATGCTGAAAATACTAGAAATTAATTAATTCTCGACTGAACCGAAATATAATCCTCGTCTCAACAGAAATATGTATGAAGACATTGTAGGAATTGACTTATTTAACCGCCGTCGCTGTACAGATACAAAACCAGGGCGTAATGGTATAAAAGCTGTCAATTAAAAGTTTTCAAGTTGATATCCCCCTTCCTATGTAAGTTCACTGACACATAAATTTTAAAGTCTCCAGCAAAGGTTTCATGTTTCATCCTTACTAAAAACTATTGGTATCTGAGTAGATAGACCATCCAGGTAAAACGATTTTGTTGCAAAAACTTCCCTGTGCAACTTCTTCTAGACGACACCCTCAAATTTCCATACATAAATCAATACTAACTTTTCTCTATATAAATCAGTATAAAACGTTCCGTAGAAAAATCAACAACAAAATATTCCCATATGTGCACATTTGCATATGAACCAACATATTATGACCCTAGTGGGGTTTCCTTTGATATCTCCACCCCAATTAGTCCGATTATGCCCTTCTCCGAACTTATCGCTCATATTAACCCTAAAAAAATATGTGTACCAAAGAGAGTTATCGTTTTCGACCGACGGACACATACAGGATATGAGAAGCCAGAAGCCTATAAGAAGCCCTCGGAGTCGGGCTAAATATCGTCAATCAACATCATAGAAGTAGATAACACACAGATCGACACAAAAATAAAGCGATACTTTATTGTCTGTGTCTCTAAAATCAACGATGATATTGCAGCTTTTGCTTGTGTGACTCTTAAAAAAATCTCATCTATCCCCCAGAGTAGAAAAGATGGGGGAACTTGGTAAAAGTGTCAAAGCCAGTATTGACTGTAATTGCAGAGGAGCTCTTAATTAGAGGAGATGCCACCGGTCTCGACCTACCCTTATGGTCTTACTTAAAGACTGTGACTTAAAGAGTCCCCCATTGTGGTAGATGCCCTTGTAGAATGTTGGAAGGGCTGAGGTGAGGTGTGACACTTTGACCGGTGTGAGGAAGTAGTGTGTAGTGTGAGTTATAGCCCGTTTGTTCCACCTATGGAGTGTGGTGATAATGATGAGTTGTGGATATTGAAAGAGGATGGAAGGTCGGAAGGGAGGGAAATGAGTGTGAATGAAAGGAGGGAATGAGGTGTGGGTGTGTGAGTATAAAACTATTTGAAGTTGTGTGGCTGGATGGAGTGAGTTTAGAAACCCGGCAGAGGCGTGGCCTCACCCCCCTGCAGAGAATATGCGTGTTTTGGCCCCCTCTCTCTTCCTCTTCTTCTTGGATCAAGTTTTTTGGTGGATGGATCGCTCAAGCCCTCCTCACATTTATTATCGACTGACTGAAGAGTTAGCGCTTATCATCCTACAATTATTCTTATCTCCCTCCGACCAACATCGTCTCTCTCTCTCTGTCTCTGTCTCTCTCTCTCCTTCTCTCTATCTTCTCTCATCCCTTCAGTCCACTGATTACTCCTCTGGAAGTCAGTGACTCTTTCGCCCTTATACACACACACATCCTTCAGCCCTACACACCAAGTCCAAAGGCACCATTTCTAATATAAATACATTGCAGCAGTCGGACTTAGCCTGGGTGTGTGGCACAGTGAGTCTTGGATCTGCATCACACGTTTACTGTCTTAATCAGTCACTCGGACCATTAGATTAGACCAGGGGACAGGGTGAGAAGAAGCGAGATCAGTTTGTGGAACTTAAAGACAAGAGAGAAGAAAAAGTCCATTTACACCGCCGCCCCTTACAGTCCTTCCACCTTGCCAATTCAAAGGATTGTTCATCAAGGCTCAAGGCGAGGAGGACTAATCCCTGTAGAGCGTGTACGAATCAAGTCACTGGACAGGAGGAATAATGAAGTCTGCCCATT